>JAXQGX010001077.1:0-10054 GCA_037040455.1 Irpex sp. P115-07
TTACGCAACGTTCAATGGCATCTCGTCAATCTGGGTGTTGTAGAACTCTGTAGCGACCAGTCAGTCAACCAGCGACACTTCAACGCAGTAAGCACACGCACGTTCAATGTCGCGGAGCATGCGAACGTCCTCGGTGGTGACAAAGTTGATGGCGACACCCTTACGACCGAAACGACCGCCACGGCCAATACGATGGATGTAGTTCTCCCGGTTCGTGGGCAGGTCGTAATTGATGACAAGAGACACCTGCTGGACATCGATACCCCGAGCGAGCAGATCGGTGGTAATGAGAACACGAGAAGAGCCCGAACGGAACTCCTTCATCAGGACCTCGCGCTGCTTCTGCTCCATGTCACCGTGCTAGGTATAATTGCGTTAGGACCTCAACTGTCCACATCATGATTGGGTTCCGCATCACTTACCATAGCCGACACCGTGAACTCACGGGCGTGCATCTTCTCGGTAAGCCAGTCGACCTTTCGGCGAGTGTTGCAGAAGATGACAGCTTGTGTAATCGTCACAGTCTCGTACAAATCACAGAGAGTATCGAGCTTCCACTCCTCCTTCTCGACGGCAATGTAAAACTGCTTGATACCTTCGAGCGTCAATTCGTCCCTCTTGACGAGAATTCGGACAGGGTCGCGCATGAACTTCTTGGTGACCTCCAACACATCCGCGGGCATGGTAGCCGACAGGAGAACGACCTGCGTATCCTGAGGGAGCAGCTGGAAGACCTCGTAGATCTGGTCCTTGAATCCACGGGACAACATCTCATCAGCTTCATCCAAACAGAAGAGCTTGATGTTATCCGCGCGAAGCGCACGGCGATTGATCATGTCAAAGACACGACCGGGCGTGCCGACAACGACGTGAGCACCCTCCTGCAGCTTAGCCATATCCTCACGAACGTTGGTACCACCAACGCAAGCGTGGCACTCAATGTTCATGTAGTCACCGAGGGCAACGACAACCTTCTGGATCTGCTGGGCGAGCTCACGAGTAGGAGCAAGAATCAGGGCCTGAGTGCCCTTGATGCTGGTATCGATCTTCTGCAAGATGGAGATGGAGAAAGTAGCGGTCTTGCCAGTACCAGACTGGGCTNGCCCTTGATAACAGGCACGATAGCGCGCTGCTGGATGGTCGAGGGACGCTCGAAACTACACGCCTTGCATCAGATGGGGTTCTTTGAGAATATACGTAGTGAAGCTTACCCGTATGCGTAAATACCACGAAGGAGTTCGGCCTTCAAATCCATGTTATCGAAGCTTTAGAGATGCCTGCATCAGCACCATGTCTGACTTACGGCCGTCGTCCCTCACTCACTTGTCGACGACCTGGTCCCAGTTGGACTCAATCTCGGTGTCAGCGATCTCCTGGAGTTGTTCTCTACGCGTAGACACTGCCATCAATCCTGCGAAAGCGAGCCTAGTTTCTGCACGACTCACGAAGCCATATTGGACTATTTGTTTTGTGTTGATTTCCTACGATTTTGTGGGTCGACCTACTCGTCGACGAGGCGTGTGTGGTTGCGGGTGAAGGCGGTGGAGATCGATAGATCCTGGTTGGTAGTCAAAAGACTTGGGCGCAAATTTCTCCTCGCCTCCGAGCTGCATCACTGACACCTCGGCAGGCTCCGAGATTGTTCAAACTCAGTAGCGCGTGTGAGGCCAGTGCCTAATTTGGTATAACGCTTATGTCAGCACACTCCTTGCTCTCTGCGTTGTGGTCGCTTGCACCGCGTTTGCCACCTTGGACCCAGTCTCTATTCCCCTCAACATGGCGACGGCGGTACAAACGGCAAATGGTCATGTTAACGGCGTGGACGGTGCCAAAAGTGGCCCCAAAGTCAAATCCAAAAACCAACTCCGTCGATTGAAGGCAAAGCAGAAGAAGGCGACTCAGTCTGGAGCCACAGTACGTGGACTAGTATGGTTAGTGGTAACAAATACTCAGGAACATGAGTGTACAGGAAACCGAAACCGAGGATGAGAAACAGGACGTGAAGATGGAGGATAGGGAGCCGCCTGTGCAGAATGTTGAGTACGTATCTGAGCAGTTAGACGGCCCTGCATTAGAAGCGTTCTCCGACGTCTTTGCACGCTTTCAGCTTCCACCTGAATCTACTACAGTGCGTCTTCTCACTATATAACATTCTGCTGAACATTATTTACCTTCGTCACAGGCCCGCGAGTCTGAGAACACGAAAGGAGAGGTCATCTACTCCGACGACGATATGGCATCTGAAGCGGACTCGGAGTCCGAGGAGAAGAAGCCCCTTTCAAAGAAGAAAGCTCGCAAAATGAACCGACTTACTGTTGCTGAGCTGAAGCAACTGGTCAAGAAACCCGAAGTCGTTGAATGGACAGATGTGACCGCTGCAGATCCTCGTTTGCTCCTGCATCTCAAAAGTTACCGCAATACTGTCCCTATCCCCGCGCATTGGAGCGCAAAACGAGACTACCTGCAAGGCAAACGTGGTATTGAGAAGCCTCCGTTCCAGCTACCATCATACATCGCGGATACTGGTATTGCCACCATGCGAGACGCCATCAAGGAAAAGGAGGCAAACATGTCGCTAAAGCAGAAAACCCGTGAACGTGTACAGCCGAAGATGGGCAAGGTCGATATCGATTACCAGAAACTTCACGACGCGTTCTTCAAGTTCATGACCAAGCCCAACGTCACTGGCTTTGGAGAAATGTACGTATATATCGCTATCAACAAAGGTTAGAAACTTGACTGTGTGTCTGACAGGTACTATGAAGGCAAGGAGTTCGAAACGCAGTTGAAGCACAAGCGTCCTGGTGATTTGTCTCCCGAGCTTGTAGAAGCGTTGTCTATACCGCCACTCGCACCTCCGCCGTGGCTTATCAGCATGCAGCGTTTCGGTCCACCACCAAGTTACCCTACACTTCGGATACCGGGTCTTAACGCGCCTATACCGGAAGGGTGAGCCTGTATGCTGGTATTTTTGTATCAGCGTGACTTATGAGTGTACAGCGCGCAGTGGGGTTTCCATCCTGGTGGATGGGGCAAACCGCCTCTCGACGAGTACAATCGTCCGCTATATGGCGACGTCTTCGGTGTTCTACCCAAGAACACTGACGCGGACGTAAGTGTTGAAACATGTCTCACTGTAAGCTGTTCTCACATACTGTTGGTAGAATGGTGAGCCCGTTGACCGAACACCGTGGGGCGAGTTGGAGCCCGAGGAAGGTCAGTTTGACACGCAAGATCGTTGTGCAAGGGAATGTTTCACTCACTCCGGTGTCCTATTTCGCAGAAGAGGAGTCCGAAGACGAGGATTCCGACGAGGAAGAGGAAGAAGAGGAGGCTGCAGAGTCCACACCAATGGACGGAATGCAAACTCCCTCTGGCATGGAAACGCCCTCAGGCATGGCCAGCGTCGTTTCCACCGTCGCAGGAGGCCTCGAAACACCGGACTTCCTCGAACTGCGGAAGAATGCTGGCAGAGCGCAGAGCGAAGCCGTCGACAGCGGTCCAAGGTCTCTGTACCAAGTCGTCCCGGAAAAGCAGACTTCCGTGCGTGGGCTTATGGGCAGCGAGCGCGGGTACGACGTCAGTGCTGTCGCAAACGCTGGCGCTGCTATACCTGTGCTCGGCGACGAACGCGGAACGAAGGTGCGAAACCATTCATCTGGCCGTGGCGCGTGGCAAAAACATATGCTGACATATCATTTCCGTCGTTTTGTGTTGCGTTCTTCTGCTTCTGCAGCGCAAGGCAAATGGAGTGGACATTTCCATCGACGCGTCGGAATTGGAGGGTATGTCGGAAGACGAACTGCGCCGCCGGTACGACCAATCTTCGCGTGGCTCTGCTGGTGTACCTGGTGGTGGACGCGGTGGCGAAGACTTCTCGGATATGATTGCTAAGGAGATGCACAAGAAGAAGCAGAAAATGGATAGGGAGAGGGAGAACAGGAAGGAGAAGGACTTCAAATTCTAATCTCGCTCGTCTGTTCACTTTCGTCCTCCTGTGGCCCACTGCCGCCACTTCTCTGGCATTGTTGATAGTAATGCTTCGTTGACGTTTCTCACCCTTGCTGCCGTTCGATGTCTCTTAGTTTAGGTTCCGTTGTATTCTATACTTATCAGTTAAACTTTTCTTTCTTGTGTTTCCCAGACTGACGGATCGGGCAGGTTGTGAACATTTCTACTTTGGGAAAGTTGACTCATTGTTGTAGGCCTCTATGTAAGCTACAGGGTCTAATAGGGACGACGTTGTAAGAGGACAGCAGGAGGATTTCAGGAGAAGAGAGTCATGTTTACTGGGCGTAAGGTGGGAGAATGCGGATTCAGACTAGTCAAGGCTTCGAGCGGTGCCTTCTGGACGGTGAGTTGGTTCGAATAATAGTTAGGTATTGGCTGCACGTGCTGTCTTAGCTTGAGAAGGTCCTACTAGGAGCAACGGCCGATATTCACCAGCTACTCCCGACGCATGGCCGTGGGTAGGGACGGGTTAGAGGCACGATTTTTATGTGTAGGATGCCGGTGGCGGTTCGTACGTCCTTCAAGCCTTGTAGACAGTCAGAAGGTGATACAGTTTGTTCTGAGCTTGAGCGGATCCAAGCATAAGATAGATAAGAGGAATCTCGTTGAATGTCTAGAGCTTGAGGTAGACGGTTGGTCCCAGGGAGACTGGTAGTCGAGGTTGGACCTGAGGCGATGCGACGGCACGTCCGCAAGTGTACGAGAGGCGCAGTAGCCTTGTATTCGTTCATGCCATTGAGCTGTACGACCGAGTGCTAGGAGATTGAGCTTGCAAAGATAGAGAAATACGCGACACACGCACACGATGCCCCAAAGGCAATTCTCCGTCCCTCTGCTGCAGCCCTCAATCTGGGGTTGCTGCCAGGGAGTCTTCGCGGCGTCCTTAAGGTTCTTTGAAGGTTGAAGATAATGCTTCTCGTGCGTTCGGAAGTCCTGTTCTGTCCTCTTGAGAGTGAAGCTACGTAGGGTTGCGGGTGGGTGGCCGTCTAGCGCAAGGACGAATCGAGATCGTTTGGACTCCAAAATATTTTGATAAACACGACGAAAGGCGGGTGTATGCGACGCTGAGAGGTCCTTTACCTGCAGCAAATATGAGAAGGACAAAATGTTTATTGCCAAGGTTATAGAAGAGGTGAATAGGAGGTGGTCGTGAGCACTGAGCGCAAGGGCGAGTGTCCGGTCGATCGAGTCGATCGTCAGTTTGCCGCGTGGGGAGAACTCCGCCAGGCCAAACGCGAGACGACCTTCTCTCCAACCACGACCAGCTCCTCCTCTCGCTCGCTCTATGCGTCTCATCGACAAAATTTAATTTCAGTGGGATGGCCCACGAAGTCGGCAGGGAATTATGGCCTGGCAAACGGCTGTCTTCTTGCGCATATAATCACTCTTCATGGTCACACATCTTGCTTCGTCTTCGACAGCGCTGCGGCCGTATCTTCTAATTCTCTGGCGCGACAAAAATTGGCAGCATTGTCTCCTGCTTTGGCCAACTATATTGTGCTCTCTTCGTGTGCGTAGCTCACGCCGCATCGGCAGAAACTGCGCACTCGAGCGTGGATGTGACTCCTCGCTGCTTTGGGTGGCCTCGCGACCGAGGGCTTGTGGATACCTTTCTTGGGTAGGTGCCTGCCCTTCCACCGGTTCGACAATCCTGGATCGGTCGCTAGCGGTCCAAATACTATGGCCATGGACCCATGGGCTACTCTTCAGCCTATTGGCCCAGAGGCGAAGGTGTCACCTCTCTATTCTCTGGCATACACTCACAACGCGAAGATCAGCGAATATAACACGGATGCATATCTCACTAAAATATTCTTGCGAGGCGATGGACTGTCTTGGAGTCACACGAAGTGTTGAAGATGTTGTAGCACACGTTCTGGTGAGTCTTCGCTCTTGTGCATAACTTCAGGTCGCACTCTTCTCGAGGTCATCGACCCCAATGTTCATGATGGCCCACGAATGTGTTGACGTCTTGCGGGCTTATGCCTCTTGCTTCTTGTTGAGCACTTGCTAACTCTCTTGATGCTCACATCACACTCTTCATTGTCTTGAAGCACGCTGCCAACAGATGGTGACTGAGTCAATTCGCGACATGGACGTCGGGGAGAAACATGCCTTAGTGCGGCGCCCCGCCTTTTGATGGCGGTCGTGACAGTGATCCCCGTCACACGCCTGTCACGGTCCCGTTCCCGATCGCGTCGACCGGAAAGGCACTGCTCTCTGCTCGAAGGAGAGCTTGCACTATATACTCCCCACGGGAAAAGGGATAGCAAGGAAGCTTTGTGGATCTACAAAGAGAAGGGGCGTCATCAGCTTGTGTCTCTGCACGAAATCGGGACTGGGTTCCATTGTAGCTTGAGAAACCACCTTCAAGCCAAGGCACTGGCGGGAGAGGGCAGCCTGCCCCAGAGTGCTGGCTTCGTCGATCGGCTTGTACTGACCCTCTTCCTTCCCTGCTTAGCAATGAGATGAAGCTTCTGTCGCTGGTCATCGTGAATGTGCGAAATGCTTGTGCAGGATTGTCCTGACCATCGGCGACTCCTTCCTTTGGGTATATGGCGCGCTGCTGGCCCAGACAATGGACAATAGCTGCATCCTGGATTAGCAATATCCTAACTCTTCATGACCGCAGAACGAGGGGACAGAGCTCAAGCTTCGAGGTTCGCGGAAGCATATCCAGACAACGAAAGTTCAAACCGAGTGGTACGCGCCCGATTCGTCCAGCAATCTGGAGTCAGTTCCGCCGTTCCCAAATCCAGCGACACTCAGGGCTCGGTTACGCGATATCTCTCGGCCTCATGGACTCAAACTGCCCAAACTCCCGCTTAGCGTCGTTTGGGTTCTCTCAGGGCACTTTATAAGGACTGGTCCGCACGGTCGCAGCTCGTTTCGCCCCCATTTCTCTCTTTCTCGCTCTCTCTTCCTGCCTCTGTACGTATCTCACTCTCGTCGCTCTCTCCGTCTCCACCCTCCTGCTCTCGTTCTCTGCTCGTCTCCCGCTCTCTTCCGCTATGGCATTCTACGCAACCAAAGATAGTCTACCTTATGAATCCTATTCTACGCAAAATCGTTATATTGTTCCTCGCGTCGAACCGCCGTGTGTCTCGTTCTCGCCCTACTTTCCTCCCGAACCCGTCATACCGTCCTACTATGGCCACAAGCGGTCACGTAGTATTCGTTGTCAGCCTCTGCGTGTCGCGCCTTCTGCTACTGTGGACCTTATGGTGCGCTTCTTCACGGATGCACTCGGTCTCAGAAACTGACATGTCATCACAACTCTAACAGCAAACGGCCGATCTTCGCTACGCCGATCGCACTCCCAATCGTCGTTCAAGCTTCGACTTGGTGAGTCTGCCTGTCTTCTTCGTACGTTCGTCTTCCCGAATTGACACGTGTCGCTATTGCAGTCGGACATTCTTGAAGAGGACGAGATCGAAATCGACATCAACGACATACTGCCGCCATCATCCACTTTGGAGCGGTCTTCTGCGTCGACGCTCACTGCGAGATCTACGCGAACATTAGAGAGAGTTGGAAGGAAGCTGAAGGATATTGTAAGAATGGTTCGGTCGACGGTACGTTATATATCGCGAACTGTATTCAAGCCACGTCGATTGAACCCGATGACTGGCCAGAACTGGGTTACTTGCTTACAACTTAAGCATCACCGAGAAAGTGAACCTGCGGCCGTCACAAACGACGGCACCAAAACTGGATTGGACCTCTTGGCTTGAAGATACGTACCCTGCACCACCACTTCGTTTGTTTGCATTATTCTTGTTGTCCTTCTAAGTATCGTCAAAATCTTCGGAGTACGCGCACCGCTAGTCTTCTTTCTTGTCACTCGTTCATTTCTTCGTTCACGCTGTCGGAAGCCCAGAGTCATACGTCTTCTTGGTTGCATATAATCACCCCACACAGTTCACCACTCCACTCATTATTCGCTTGTATCATATTGCCGTGTTTCTGTCCGTGTGCTCGTTGAATCCTCTTTCTTGCTTCAAATACGTAGAGTCTTGAAGACTTGCCGTCCTGAACAACTGTATTATAGCCGAAATGTCCTGCAGCCCACTTCCAGTAGTGTCGTATAGACTCGTTCTTCTTTCCTGATGCTTGGACGCTCTTGAAGCTCTTGACGGTCAGACCATCGCACTACAAAGTACAACAACGCAAACTTCTGCGCTAGTCAAGTTAATGCACAACATGATACAAACGTTTTTCTTTCATCCTACATCTCCCTTGCACCATATCATCCTCCCAATTCCCTCTAAGCGTACACATTATCCACCTTATACATCTTCGTATCCGCCGTGGGGACCACATCATCCGCACCATACACCTTCTCAACCTTGTACATCTTCGTATCAGCAACCGCCGCGTCACTCTTGGTCGCCTTCGCACCTTGGGCACCTTGAGGAGTAGCAGCAGGTACACCAGCCTTGCTCGCCAAACTCGCCGCACGGCCATCAGGGATATGTATGAACTCATACTTCCCGTCTTTCGACGAGACACCGTCGAAGATGTAGTACCCCTTCCTCTCGAACTGGATGATGTCGCCCTTCTTGAGGTCCTTGACGTTCGCGTCTGCGACGGCATCCTCACGGAACTCAGACACCGGCGTGACGAAATCGGCGAACTGGTCGTCCTCCTCGAGCTTCTTCTTCGTGATGAGGTAGTCGTAGTCGAGTAGAGTGGACTCGATGAGTGGGTGGGAGGAGGTGGGCGCGGAGAGCCACGTGATCTTTTTCTTGGTCTTGCGGAAGTCGCCTTCGAGGTGCAGGTCGAGGGTGATGCCTGTTACTTTACCGGAGGCGTCAGTGGTCTTGGAGCGCACAATGGCGTTGCCCCAGTCCATGAGGGTAATCTATCCGGCGTGTGAGTTCGTTGCATTCAGACGAGGCAGGACAACGTACCTCCTCGTTATCCTCAAACGAGACGGCATCCTCCTGTTCGAGAAGAATA
This sequence comes from Irpex sp. P115-07, assembly GCA_037040455.1. Taxonomy (NCBI): domain Eukaryota; kingdom Fungi; phylum Basidiomycota; class Agaricomycetes; order Polyporales; family Irpicaceae; genus Irpex; species Irpex sp. P115-07. Next base: position 8,974 of record JAXQGX010001077.1, read on the forward strand.
TTTGACGAGAACACAGTCTCCTTCTCGCCAACGTCAGGGTTCTTCTTGTGCTTGGGGAGTTTCTTGACCTCAGCATCAGCGGGGCCACCGTTGATGGTCGCTGGCACACTAAACAATCCTTAGACATGGGCAAGTGCAATGGCATGTCTCCGTACTCACGTGTCTTTCTTGCTGATGGCCCAGAACCGTGGTGCGATAGGATCGATGACTTTCTTGTTGAGAGTCCAGAGGGTGTCCCACTCGAGTGAGACGATAGCTTGTGACGGGCCCTGGGCGAGCATGAACTGGCGGAGAGCCTCAACGGTCAAGCCACGACGACGAATGCCTATCATATAACATATCAGTGTCTGCCGATAGCTCCCACAAAAGCAAATTACCTCGAACGGTGGGGAAACGAGGATCGTCCCAGCCAGTGACGAGACCCTGGTCAACAAACCAATGCAGTTTTCGCTTCGACAGGAGGGTATAGATGAAGTTGAGACGACTGAAGTCCCAGATGAAGACAGGACGCAAGTTGAGGGCCTCGATCATCCAGTAGTATTGCGGGTTACGGTCACGGTACTCGTTTGTCCTGAGGGCGTGGGTGACGCCCTCCAGGGAGTCGACAACGGGGCATGCAAAGTCGTAAGTGGGGTAGATCTTCCACTTATCACTGTTAGATATGCGTCAGTATCCTTCCTATATCGTTGGGTTCAAGGACATACCCAGTGCGGTGGTGGGGTAAGAGGTTCACTCTGTAGACAACCGGGTCACGCAGAGCCTTGTTCGGGTTGTCCACGCTCATCTTCGCACGAATGCACCATCTCTGGCCCTCAGTAGAGCCGGTCTTCATCTCAGCGAAGTGCTTCAGATTATCTTCGACGCTGTCATCTCGGTGGCGGGATGCAATTCCGTCGAAACGCTGTTGACGCATCTCAGCCTGCTCGGTGTCGTCAGCGTAGGCCTTGCCTTCCTTGATCAGCTTAACGGCGAGGTCGTACAGCTGGTCAAAGTAGTCGGAGGTATGAGTGACTGAGTCGCCGTGGATATCTAGCAGAGCGAGATCCTCAAGAATGGTCTCCTCGAATTCCGTCTGTTCCAG
>JAXQGX010001078.1:0-10022 GCA_037040455.1 Irpex sp. P115-07
TGCCTTCTATTGAGGATCATGCATCACATACCGTAAGTCATCAATCTTTCGATGATCACTGCAACGCGAAGAAAGGACTGATAGCTATATCATTAGGAAAAGTTACAGAAATCCGTCACACATCTGCTAGTGTCTACAGCACGCTGGACAATACAGTGGTTCAACAAACCGAAGTTTCATCTGCTGATACATCTGCACGAACATATCCTTCGCTTCGGCCCGGCTGTTCTCTTCTCTACTGAAAGTTTTGAGTCTTTCAATGCTGTCATCTGGTCTGTCAACTCCAACCGCCAAGCACCTTCACGGGACTGTGCCAACCGCGCGGCCAGTCTTGCACGTGTTCGACATCTACTCAGTGGGGGGCATTTTCCGACACAACGCGTAGTCAATCCCAGTGAAAACCTGTTCTACCCAGGCCGACTGGAATCGACTCACCTCATTCCCATCTACTGTGATCAACTGGACTCGTCGAAGTACTGATTTGAAGTGTTCAGACGCCGGATAATCACATTAATCACAGCTTTCTGGGCGCCTTCGCTCACTTTGTTGCTTGCATGCACGTCAGACGTGCCATCTTTTCTCGCCTGTACAGTAGAGTTGTCCCACTCGCAATATACTCTGTTTCCAACCGTCTTGTAGTGTTAACACAACATGCCGCACCAGAACAACATCCCTCCGCGGCCTGCTGGTGTCCCCCTCAACTACAAATACTGCACTTGTGGTATTCGCTGTAAACCGCCTAACTATGCGTGGAAGGCACCGTCTACATATTACAATCACCAGGAGGAAGTTAGAGCACGGGATTTGGCTGTGCTCGAGGAACGTCCCATAATGCTGCACGGACGTGGTATACGGCACGAGATTAACGAACAGAAACGAGTAGCCGCGATGAAACAAAGTGCAAACCAGAAGAGACGGCAGTCAACGCCTCCTGTTGCATCGACTAGTCGCACGCAGCAGGCCTCTGTGGCTGGCAATGACAGTGACGATGAGATGGAAATAGTGAGTATTATGAATTAGTACATGTTTGTGCATCAAATACGTCCATACCGCTGACTTGCCATGGTTGTCTTCTTTACATAGGAGCTGGAGCACCCCCGTGGGATTGATGACATGTCCAACAACTCGGAAAGAAGCTCAATTGAACCCGTTGATAGGCTACCAGACGATGATCCCATTGAGCCGCAGCCAGACAACGACAGGCGCGATATTGGTATGTTAACTTCCTATTGTTTTGCCGTAGCCTCAGAATTAATCTGGTTCGGTGGTACAGAACCACAGGGCGAGCAAGCTGCAGCTATATTGGACAATAACGCTGCTGCTAACGGGGGAGGTAACTTAGTTGATTAGTAATTATAATGGAAGATCACAGTGAACTGACGCTTTTACCTAGTAGATAGACTTGGAAGCGCACAGGCTGAGGAACAGGCAATAGGCCAGGATGCTGCTGCTGACGAGGAAATCGCACGCATGCGTGGGTTAACTCTGGACGACGAAGATGGCGAAGACAATGCAGATATCCCGGTACCCGATCAAGCGGATATGGGTAATGCGACTCACAATGAGGAGAACGACGAAGACGAGCCCGCTAGACACATCTCACTCGAGGATCTCAAACTCTCACAAGCCTTTATTGATGCTCTGAAAGAGGCGACACTTGACGAAGGTGGCTTACCCGATCACATTCTTCAGCGGCTTCGAGAGCCACTGACGGAGAATATCGAGCTCGGCGAAGACCACGCACTTGCGTTCTCTCTGGAGTACTGGCTACGGCTCGACAATGCTGCAGACGTCATGTACAATACCGTGCGCGAATTAATCAAGAAACACTTCAACATCAACATGCTATCTCTCGCCCAAGTCAAACGGCGCGCAGAAGAGATCACCGGTGTTGTTCCTATCTACAGCGACATGTGTTTCGGCTCGTGCCTTGCCTACACCGGACCCCTCGCACATCATCAGAAATGTTCTCTCTGTAGTGAAGAACGTTATAAGCTGAAGAAAGGCAAGAACGTACCCCGCAAGCAATCGGTGACCATACCAGTTGGTCCACAGATTCAGGCAGCTTACCGGTCGAAGAAGAGTGCTTCTGAGATGAAATACAGAGCACGTCTGACGCAGAAGATACTTGACGATATCTCCGAGGAAGCCAACATCACCCTTCCTTCTTATGCCGACTTCATTCACAGCGCTCAGTATATCGAAGCCGTTCGAGACGGCTACATCAAAGATGAAACTATCATGCTCATGTTCTCGATTGATGGTGCTCAACTCTACCGCATGAAGGAGTCCGACTGTTGGATCTACATATGGATCGTTATGGATCGTGCGCCAGACAATCGGTACAAGAACAAGCATATTTTAATTGGCGGTATAGTACCTGGACCTAGGAAGCCGAAGAATATCGAGTCCTTCCTGTTTCCTGGGTTTCACCATGTTGCTGCGCTCATGAAGGAGGGCTTTCGAGTTTGGGATGCTGAGACCGGGCAGATCTTTGATGCCGACATCTTCATCCCCTTCTTCCTCGGCGATGGCCCTGGTATTACAATCCTCAACGGTTTCGTTGGCCATCACGGAAAGTATGGCTGCCGGCTGTATTGTCCAATGAAAGGACGACACAAGCCTGGGGCTGGCGGGCATTATTACCCTGCTGCCAGTTGCCCCCTCGATGTTGGTGAGGTGCACCGCCCTTCTCTGCATGAGGATGTTGATATCAAGGCGGACAAATACCATGACCCAGATGAGACAGTGAGGCGTTATGAGGAGAACAAAGAGGAAGTTCTCTACGCCCGCACCCCAGCTGCTTACGACAAATTGCGTCGCGAGACAGGTATCGTCAAACCTTCTCTTGTTAGTGGCTTCCCTCCCAACTCCATCTTTCCGATTCCCCTGTGTTTCCCTGGCGACATCATGCATCATACAGGTCTCCAGACCCCCGACCTCTTTGTTTCACTATGGCGCGGGACAATTCAGTGCTCGCCGTCAGATGACAAGGATACCTGGGACTGGGCAGTCTTCCGTGACGAACATCTCTGGAAGGAGCACGGTGAGATTGTTGCCTCTTATCGCCCCTACCTTCCCACCTCATTTGATCGGCCACCTCGCAACATCGCCGAAAAGCTCACAAGTGGCTATAAGGCTGTCGAGTTCCTTACCTGGCTCTATGGTCTGGGCCCCGCGACTCTTCTAGGTGTTCTCCCTATGGAACACTGGAAAAACATCTGCAAGATGATTCAGGGTGTCCGTCTTCTCTGCCAATACCACGAGGGCGGAATCCCTCACGACGACGTAGTGCAGGCACACAAGCTCCTTCTTGAGTTTGTAATAGAATTTGAGGACCTCTATTATCAGCGCAAGGCCTCACGTCTTCATTTCTGTCGTCAGAGTATCCACGCCTATATTCACCTTGCAGCCGAAACCTTGAATACAGGTCCACCTCCAATCACATCACAGTGGCCCATCGAGCGCACGATCGGCATTCTCGGTGGCCAGTTACGACAACCTTCAAAGCCATTTGCTAATCTCGCACAGCGTGCTATTCGCCGATGTCAAGTAAACGCGCTCAAGCATATGTACCCAGCCATTGATCCCGACACCTATGGTCCAAGTTCAAGACTACCTCGAGGAGCACATGATCTCCACGAGGGCTATGCACTCCTGCACTATGCTGACAGGAATCACACACGTCTGCCTCCAGAGCAGGCGGCACTTATCCGAGCACTTGTCACACAGAACGACATAGCCATCAACCCCAGCTGGCTTGCTTCGCCTGCAGTGCGTAGATGGGGAAGGCTACGACTACCGAATGGAGAGACGGCACGTGCATGGAAAGAGCACGAGAAGCCGTCTGATGCGGTTCGTTTTTCGCAGATGATCCTGGTACGACACACGTTAAATGTTTTATAATAACCTACTTACAATTCTTGTCGCACAAGTATATCGAAGACGGCAAAGTGAAGCTTGCAGAGGCTATCTTCTACTTTCTATTGGAGGCAGCGGAAGACCCTGGTGATCGCAATGCCTTCGCGATGGTAGTACCATGGTCACCCCCCGATCAAGAGCTTTGGGAAATGTCATCACATACCCTGTGGTCTTGCCCTCCTCTTGACTACGAGAACATAGCTGTGATTCCTGTAAAGTGGATTAGGTCTGTAATTAGCATGGGTCCTCACCGTGTTCACATCATCAAAGATGTAGCATTGCGCGAACGTCTTCGGGGAAGGTGGCATATTGTTCATAATCTCGGTGCTGTGGTTTGTAGTTTGGCAGACAGGCCCATTGTAGCTTATGATGAAGCAGAAGAATAGAATCGTCAAGGAGTACTTAATATACATGATGTTGAGTATTTCTGTCCAGATGTACTCGAAAAAGTGAGGTGTGATGGGGAAGAGAAGGAGATCCACCACGCAATTCACTCACTCACCGGTTGTCAGATGCCCACTGGGTGGTGTGCATTTGCAACAGTGTAACTCACGGTGGTTGGTTGCGTAGGTCGTCTTTAAGGCCGGAGGCGAATGCGTCAGCCTGCCCCGCTCGCAAAGTGGTATGTACTTCGTTCCGTAATGGATCGACGCCCCGCGTACAGGAGTACCCTGCACTGAGAACGATTGGGCACGCAGGGGCTCGTGCGTGGCAAAGGGCGTTCCTATCAGCAAGTCACGTCAGTGAGTCTCCTGCATCGAATGTGAATGTGCCAGTGAGTTACTCACCGTGCGTGAATTTCATAGATTAATTCAAAGCCGGACGTTGTTGAGGTAGGCCTGGACGCCGTTCCACGATGGATCGACGCCTGCGAGAGTGGGTGTGTTGCACTTGGGGAGGTGAGCCTACAGGCATGGCAAGGCGTGTTGATAGGGGTATTCGGGACGAGGGATTATTAGCTGTAACACGGTAACTAGGTGAGTGGATATAACAACATGCGAGATCATCTTTACTCACCTTTATGCCTCTCGTTTCTAGCCATCGCTTCAATGATCTCGTCGTTTATGCGATAGGTCGTCGTCAGGCAAGCAGAGTGTTAGTGGTAGACGACCGACATTTTCGCCCGAGCTTCAAGAGGAGCACAGCGACCTGGTAGGAGCACGCGATCTTGTTAACGCACGTATATCTTCGTGCCGTCCAAGGTATCTGGCTCCGAAGATTTAAGTAGTTGACCATACACAGGCCAATAGACGTCACTAACGTACCTATTGCAGCCCGAATCACACGCCAACCCACCACTGCGCATCCTCCAAGAACCTCTAGTACGGTGGCGAAGCCTCCACATCATTGGGTAAGGCTGTTCCGCAATGTATCAACGCTCAGCGAGGGTGATTATCCGACACCGAGGGCGACAGGGTGAGCCAGGGGCTCGTTCGTGTTCGTAGCAAGAGGGTGTTCCTATCGACAAGTCACGTCAGTAAGTCCAATACATAGATTGTAAATGCTGCGTACTCACCGTACGTACATTCCATAGGTCGCTTTGAAGTCTTGTCATCGTCGAGGGAGGCCTGGACGATGGATCGACGCCCTGCGAGCAGGGGCACCTTGCATCGAGGACGTCTGGGCGAGCAAACGCTCGTTTGTGACAAAAAGACATTCCTATCGGCAAGTTACATCGGTAATTCTGATACACGGACGGTAAATGCTATTAACTCACCGTGCGTGAATCTCATAGGTCATCCCAAAGCCTTGTCGTCGTCGAACCAGGCCTGGAAGTCGTCTGCGATGGATTGACGCCCGGCAAACAAGGGTGCGCTGCGTGAGTGAAATGTGTCTTCGAGCGTGGCAAGGGGAGGTGATAGGGCTATTCGAGATGAGGGGGAGTTAACTATGATGTGTTAATAAGGTGAGTTAGTCAGTAATGCAGCAGCAACAGCAGACGACGACAACACGACGCACCATAGAACACCGCATGATGTTGATATAATGGTCTTGCGTGCGAAGGTGAGTGCTAGTTCAGTTGGAAAGCAGCAACCTGCCAGCCGCCCGACTACCGATAGTGACAACGCGACGGTGCGAGAACACGAGAACACGAGAACGCAACGGGGGAGAACGCGAGGATGGTGCAGCGTGACAGCGGGGAATAACCACGAGAGCCTGTGGAGGTGTAGAGCGTACATACAAGGGGGATAGCCACTCACCTGCGGTAGTCCCTGCAACACCCAGTCTAATGGGATTAACTGGTGGTTAATCCCTGTATCTTCAGGGACGAGTTGATACGGCGCCCCCGACAAGCAGCACTCGGATGTAGGTCCCTTTGATTGTGACGAGTTGATAGTTTGAACATCAAGTTAGAGAGGAAGAGGACGAAGGGAGACGAGGATAACGAATGGTAAGGGAATGGTGGGTGAGGGAGCGTGGGGGAGTGCGATGATTGCAATGACATAGGCAATATTATGTAACTCCTGGGATGAAACAGGGCGGCAAGTCCCTTTCATCCCAGGAGTTACATCATCAGTCTCATGTCAGCGGCGCAAGCAATGTACCAAAGCCTCGTCGTATCAAGTCAAGTGGTGTGAAACAACATCTTGTGTATACGTCTATACAAGAAATCTTGTCAGTATGATATACAATATTGCAGTGTGATCTGACTCACAAAATAACGACTTCTCAGCTCCTCCTGAGCACGCCATAAGTAAAGGTACCGGAGTGAGTTCGAATATTGATCGCTGTATCCCAGTGCGTATCTTTGTGCCACAGAAGCACTCACTAGCCACGCTATCAAGGATTTCTTCTAGCCCCCGCAAATGTTTCCAAGGGTCGTATACCCTACAAAGAGTATATTACACTACAGATCTATAGCCGAAAAGCATGAACGGAGCAAACGACACTATACGACTGGTTACTTACCATGTCACGCACTCTGTTGCACGTCCATGAGCTAGCAGATGAGTTGAGTGAGTAACAATACATGCATCGATGACCTAACCACAGAATGTACTTACCTCTGCTTAATCTCGCTGCCAGTGCGGGCAGACAGGCAGAACGAAACAGAGAGGTCGAACAACTTAGACATGTCAATTAAAGGTGGCGCCCGATATTCACGCGCTCACGTGGCCTCCCGCCATACTCTGCTCAATGCGACTTGTCTTTGCTCCGCTGTTTGCTTCAACACCACCATGAGCGACTTCGACCCATTTATTTTCACTCCTGGCTCTGGGTCTATGTCGACCACCTCCTTGAACCTGTTTGGTTCGCGCTCAGCCAGCGTGACTTCCCCTGAGACGGAGCGCACACCGCTCGATCCGTTATGCGCGTCGTCTCTCCGATCATTTGCAGCGACGTCAGATATCTCATCGCACAGCTTCGGAGACGAACAGTCCAGCCTACTGTTCTCTCAACATGTACGTGTGCTTCCTTTTTTTTTTAATGAGCTCAATGCGATTGTTTATCAGGCCGTGTCGCCCAGCCCAAGCCCGAGCATGCAGAAGCAAGGCATATCATTGCAAGCTCTTCAATATATGCGCGAATTACCACATACGGCTTTGCTCAGTATAGGGAACCAGGCACACGTCGCTCTCCATAACGAGTGGAAGGCTCTAAAACAGGCTGAGTAAGTTGTTCTCTATTATGACGCATATATCTAACGCGCTTCAGAAACACTATGCAGGTTAGAATCCTTGACACATTGTTGCGACTCGAGCAAAGGGTGGAGGGTATACAATGCCCGTCTGGAGACCCATCTGCAACCGGCAAGGCGCACGGAAAAAAGTATGTAGCTCATGAAAACAAGTTCACATCACATCACTAATATACATTCTAGCAACAATATGGGACTGAAGGATTCCACGCCAGACAGCGTGTGCCCACAGTTTCCGCCACTCGAACGTCCCGACAACGTACGGTTCTGGACAGAAGAGCAATGGCGGGAGTACGTCAAGGCTGTTGGCGGCCAACCTTTAAGTGACGGCTCCAAGCTCAAGCTCGTAGACTTCGTTGAGGACGCGGACGGAGTGCTGATAACCTCTGACACACGCTCGTCGCTCAACGATATCCTGGAACTTTGTTATAACGAGCTCCTGAACCGTGCGCACAAGCCTGGAGGAGGTGTAATCAAGACCTGGGCGGCCGACGGGAATTCCTCGGCCTTCAACATCATCGCTGCTAATGTCTATCCAAGATTCCCAGAGTTTCGCTTATGTCATGCTGACTGGAAACTTCAAGCTTATCTTGTTCAGCACTACCCATCTTGGTCAAAGAACAGGACAAACGAGCTGACGTTGTTGAAGGACAAAAAACTGGCCGAACTCCGAGCCGCTGGTAAACCAATTCCGTCTAGTAAGCCAATCGAGGTGCGTCCTCTGTCATATCAGCTTCATTATATATTGATAAATGCTAACTGGTTCGTACCAGCTTACCCCTAGTACCGACACGAAAGGCAAGCGACGTGCAGAAGAGCCAGTTACCCCTGCTCCTAAACGCCCCAAGACAAATAGAGCTCTGTAAGTACCGCCAAGTAAATATCGGATTTGAACTACTCACAGTAGCACAGGTTCGGTGTCAACCTAACGCCTGCAACTCGTAAGGAGACATCGACCAGCGGGGCTAGACCTGGTAGTGCGCCACCGGAGGCATCATGCTCGGCAGGCCATGGTGCTCCCGCTACCAGCATGGGTCCTCCATCGGTAAGCAGTTTACATGCTGCATTATTTGACATTACTCAATTGTGGTGAGCTCGTCCAGCCCATTGCGCAAGCTCCCGTGTCTCCGATTACAACGACAGGAACAGAAACGATGGCCGCTAGTACTCTTTCGAATACAACAACGCCTACAGCCGCAAACACTTCGCCACCCATTGACTCACCGACATCACCTGCAGTCGCACCTGTCTCAATCCCTCGTCCACTCCCTGTCCCTCGCTCAGGTGAAGAGACCGTGCCGAGCACATCACTGTCATCTGGCAGCTCGACGGCAACTGTGGGTCCGCCCCCAGTTGGTACTAACTGTGAGTTATCTGTCTCAGACTCAAGTACACAGGCCGGTGTTGACTCGGGCTCAGCAGCTCTGCAATCCCCATTGCCCCTGCGACCTCTTCCCCTCGAACCGGTCGCCTCCTCCTCGTTGGTCACTCTGGCCAATGCCGCTCTTATCACTGGCGGTTTGTCCATCCCCGGGCTACCAATCCCGCCTGCTGTACCTCCGACCTGCAAAGACACGGACCTGCAGGTGCAAGCGATCACAGCCGCAACGTCCGTGATCTTTCTCATATGCGCTTTCTCACAGACTGATCTCATGGCTTCCTTACTGGGACAGCGCGAGTTCCTCGGCCAACAGTGGGACAAAGACGAATGGCGTAGTCATTACATCGAAGTAAGAGCCGTTGATATTACTACAGGTATATGCTTCTCGCTGATTTGCATCCCCAGGTCCTGGTGCCAGCAAGATTGGTTGAAGCACAACCCCAACGGCACGGACACCGACTTTGAGACATACTGGAAGGCCGGTAAAGATTCTGGCCCACAGTTCAAAAAGGTTAGTTGATCAACTTTTCCGAGACGGTGCTGCACTGATTACAACTCGTGAAGAAATGGGACAGTGCCGCAGGTATCGAGGTACATCTCCCTGGGATCGTTCGCACATATCCGTATATCTCACTGTGCCGTGTTATTCAACAGAAACGTCGTCTCCAAAAGATACAGAAACAACGTACCAGTGCGAAATAATGTGTTCCGCATGCCTTACACTTGTCCACTCATTCATTCATGAGTACAGCAAGCCCGCGGGGGAAGAGCATTGTAAGTGGCGAGGCGGGTTGATGACAGTAGATTATGAGTATTATGCATGTAATTATCGCAGCCGGGAATACAGTAGATGTCAGTATATAAAATATGATCTGTTCGATACCAGTGGGGCGCAGTAGACGGATGACCAGTATAGTCTACTGAGATCTACGAAATTTGGCGGAGACAATAAAAATTCGATTTCAGTTGGTCTGGGTAGATCGGGTTTTCACTGGGAGTCAATAGTGAACCAATGTCAGTATCATGGGTCACTGCAAGCAGCGCGGTTACAGATTTAGCTGCCAGACCGGAGTCTGCTGT
>JAXQGX010001079.1:0-10341 GCA_037040455.1 Irpex sp. P115-07
CTACCAGCCAATCACAGGCGTGCGAGTAACAAGACCAAAGAAGAGTGCTACAGCCTTTGTAACTTCATCTCTTACACTCAACAGTTGACCAATAGCATCAGCCAGCAAGTGTATCAGCGCGAGATAACGACGACCAAATCCCGTTGGCCGGTAGGTTACGGAGGGATGATACGAGGACACAGGTCCCATGGGTCACCGGATCAGCGAGGCCCAAAATGAAGTGGGAGGTGACAAGCAAACGGAGAGCCGGCTCGTTCAATACATGAACAGAGAGATAGATTAGACAGTAAATACACCTACAGCCCTACAATTTTATACAACCCTTTCATCCAGTACAAACAACATTCTCTTCACGAAGACCCATTGACCGCCAAACTCCTTCTGTACTCTGCGATCATGTCGACGCTGACCATCTTCAGCCCCCAGCGATCAGCAAACGCTCTAAGCGCATCCCGACGCATCATCGTCCCCTGCTCGTCGTCGTTCACCAGCTCGCACAACACACCTGCTTGTGGAAGGCCAGTGAGCAAGCACAGGTCAACGCCGGACTCTGTGTGTCCGCGACGGGTGAGCACACCGCCTGGTCTGGCACGGAGGGGGACCATGTGCCCCGGTCGTGAAAATGCGGTAGGGGGTACTTGTGAGGACGCGAGTGCACGAGCTGTCAATGCACGGTCGTGTGCTGATATACCGGTAGTCGTGCCTGCAGAGATTCCCTCAATATGAGTTGAGTGTATGCGGTTAAAGGCTGAGTGTACTCACCAAACTTGTAGTCGACAGTAACCGTATACGCAGTTCTATGCGGATCCTCGTTCTGGTCGACCATCATCGGTATCTCGAGCTCTTCGAGCCTCTCAGCGGGGAGCGCGATACAAATATACCCACTGCAAATGTCATCCGCAAATTATATCAGCTTTTGCCATGCATACATTCAGTACAGTCCACGCACCTCGTATGCTTGATCATCCACGCCATCTTCTCCGTCGACACCTCACTCCCCGCAATAATCAAATCCCCCTCATTCTCCCTCCCCTCATCGTCCGCCACCACCAAAAACTCGCCCCTCCCAAACGCAGCGAGAGCGTCTTCGATCGGGTCGAACGAAAAACTCGTCCGGGCGGGTGCGTCTAGTACCTCCTGCGGACGACTGGGCGACTTGGGCAGAGGCGGTGGTGCAGGTATGTGTACGGCGTTGGGTAGCGAAGGAGTGCCCTGTGCAGCGGTTTTGAGAGGGTGGGTGGAGCCTGACATGGTCGTCGGCGTGTAAGACAATGTTGGGGTGGTAGCGACAGGGGCCATCGGTCTTCCTCTGGACTTCTTGCCTCAGCGGATATCAATCAAGTGGCAAGGAATGGAAAACACAGGAGCTGGACGTGCATGGTCACTATATAGGCGACCTGGGCTTACGAGGACGAGGTACGTTATGGCTTAGTGGACGAGAGTAATTGAGTAAGCAGGCTCCGGTCAAGCTGAGAGAGGTCGGTCATACAGGGGCTGGCACGCGAGCCCGTGCGGACGTCCGGTACTCATCGCATATGCGTCACAGTGCAGTGGATGTGGCGGTAGAGAGGGAATGTACAGTAAGTAACCCATATGAATTCAGGAACTCTGGAAGGTGCTGCGATGTCTATACGCAGAGTGAGGCTAGCGCTCATAACAACTAAAGACGATGCATTATATTTGCTAGGAACGTGCTGTACGCAAGGTGTATTCAAGAGTATAGCACACTGGCAGTAAATAGACGGGAACCATGCATGTGTAAAAGCCTCTACAGAGGAGGAAGAGGCCTCCGGCATTGCGGGCAAATATTCTAGACGATCAACTATCAGCTGAATCCTTGACATTATCACGCACCCGCAGGAAACGAATTTACCTTAATAGCCAACCACTACAGGAAATCGTAACGAGATCAGCATAAACAAGTCACAATGGCACTGGAATAAGTGAACAACGTACCCGCTCCAAACACGCCGTATGCTAAACGCAGCATGAGACAACATTTCAGTAGTAGTCCACCGCACGGCCAAAAGAAAGAAACAACTCACGAAAAGATGATGACACGGCGCGAGACTATAACTCTTCCTCGCACTCTGCGCCCACAAACTCGTCGTATGCCTCGCAATACCCTCACCCTTCTCGTCCACGCGCCCTCTAAGCGCAGGATCGACCTCGATGGCGTCCATGCAAATCGAACAATCTCCCAATGACTGTTCTGGGGCCTCTGGGTCTGGAAGCGGTAGTGGAGGGTGGTAGTCGTATACGTCTGCTGTGGTGAACTGGAGAGGTTTGGGTGAGTGGTTGTATGAAGGAGGTGAGGAGTGAGGGGGAAGAGGAAGAAGAAGACGTACACGGCGTGGTAGGAATAGTGTTGGGCCGAAGTATCCTTGGAGGATGATTATGGCTACTTGTGCGAGTATGAAGATCGCTACGCCGTATACCCAGGCTGTTCAAGTTTCCTTGTATGTTAGCGTCAAATTCGAGAATAGTGAATGAAATGACGTACGTCGCTGTTCAATATCAAGCACATTGTCCGGGCACGCCAGGAAGTCTGACAAAAATGCAAGTCGATCAGCAGCTAACTGCCATCCCAACGCAGTAAGGACTTACACAACAGATAATACAACCGCCCCACCGTCGTCCCAACCAAATACTCAATACTCAACCCACTCGTCCTTCCCCGCCTGGCAGCTCTGTAAATTTGCACGAGCCACATCGAACAGTGCAAAGCAGCTAAGAAGACGAGCGGGATAGATAGCGCTATGACTAGTCGGAAGACTACGACGAGGAAGAATGACATGATAGCCCCTGGTCACAGTAATTAAGGAAATTGTGAGGCGGAATTATGATGAAGGGGGACGTGGAACTTACACATCCTGGCGGAGGGGTCAGTCCGTATGTGTTCCCATAGGAAGCGAGCTAAACTCGGACGCGTCCAAGGTGGCGTGGTTGGTGTGGGAGTAGGGGGCGTTGTAGTAACAGCCGGCGTCGGTGCAGCCCCCGTTCCCGTTTGTGAGGCAGCGTTCACATCAGTGGATGTCGGCGTGGGCTGAGCAGGTGGGGTGGGTTGCGTTGGCTGAGGTGCCGGTGCCGGTGTCGGTCGTGCTGGGGTGGGTTGTACGTCTTCTGGGGCTTGTATCTGACCGATCAGGACTGCAAATTGCTACACAGGATGGGATTAGTGGGCGCATTGCAGAGTAAAACGGGGATAGTTACAGCTTCGTAGACAAATAGAACACATGCAATACCCGCTGGAGCCAGTACAGCAACGGAGGTCCGCCCTTCAGATAAGATGGCAATAGTGACATGCTGTAACGTATAGTTTGAGTGGCCAGAACAAGTTCTTAAAGAAGTATACTTACACCAATGAAAGATAGAGCGTCGATCATGCTTTGGATGATAAAAGGATAACGAGATACGCGAGAGAGACCGGCGGCTGATCGACTGAGGGAAATTTGCCGGAGCAGGAGGTAAAGAAGACCCATATTGACAAATGCAGATAGACCACCATCTGTGTAACGCGTATAATGAGAACTCATGGCTCTATAAGGGAGAAACTTACATGTGATGATCTTGCGGAAAAGCCCTTGCGACCTATCGCTCCTATGTTAGTGACTGACTAGACCTGACATGCAAAAGTAACGTACTTTAGACCATCGATATCTGGTAACTCATACAGTATCCCACAATTCTTGCTGATAAGAACACCGGTGAGCTTCATTTCGGGAGGTCGCACAGTAGTGATTCCAGTGGGGTTGTCAATTTCGTCTTCCAACTCCTTCATCAGATACAACGGGACACGACTTGCATGTATCTGCCCAAAGAACTTGAATGAGCAGCCAGTTTTAGGAGTTTCATCTGTCATCTGGTCAGTGAACTGCGACTAAGAACGTGCCTGGAGACCAACCCTCCGAATCCTCCTCGATATTGCCACTGTTC
This sequence comes from Irpex sp. P115-07, assembly GCA_037040455.1. Classification (NCBI taxonomy): domain Eukaryota; kingdom Fungi; phylum Basidiomycota; class Agaricomycetes; order Polyporales; family Irpicaceae; genus Irpex; species Irpex sp. P115-07. Next base: position 3,937 of record JAXQGX010001079.1, read on the forward strand.
AGTCTTTCTTTGATCCTTGCTTCTCGGGCGAGTAGCTCGGCTTCAATAACCCGAGCAGTGTCATTGAGTCGCCATTCGGGTACAAGACCAGGAAGAAAGCGTATATCACTACCATGCCTGTGCCGCGGTATGGTCAGTGTAGCCATGCAAAATTTTATATATACTACGCACTGCATGGTCTCCGCAAACGCGAATATAGATCCGTTTGCGATGAAATGAACCCCTTCGAGCTCAAATCTCATCTCTTCAGAAGTATCTGGATCGGAGAGGTCTATCCTGCCCTGTAAAGCGGATCAGAGACGCATCTTCTCCACGTTGTATGCGTGAACGCAGACCTACATACATGTATCAATGCGATATCATCCGACAAACCCTTCTCCTGAATATCCTGTTCCGACGGCTTCTTGTCCGAAAACCTGAAGGAGGTCTTGGTAGAGTGCGACCACTGCCACTTGCCTAGTCTCTCGGAGAGCACTGTTGCGTTGGTGAGGTTCGCGGAGGAGACAAAAGCCTCTGCATCCTTAAGCCAAAAGGGAAGATTTGTCTGTGGCTGTGTGCTGGTAAGGTTCGTGAGATTGTGATATTGTATGTCGCCTTTCCAAAATGCTGTGAGGTTCTGGTAGTATGACCCTTCTCGGGGATCAATATGTGAACCAAAAGACATGATGTCGGTAACGAGGGGCATTAGTGTTGGATCCAAAGTGGGCTAATGTCATAGTAAGGGCGCCATTCCGGGTCAGAACAAGTTCATAAAGGATTGCATACCATGGAGAAATTGGACGCCGATCCGTTGAGCCACGCTGAGTAGTTCTGGATGTTGTAATGTATATTCGCCAGGTTTTCCTCCCATGTTACTCTGGCCGTCATATCGTCGGCCTGGTTGTTCATAATCATCCATAGAACGAAAGAGACGAATAGAAAGGATGGCACTGAGCTAGGGCGTTGCGGAAGCGGTGCTTCTTGTGGCGTGCCTTGCTCGACATCTGCTGTTTCTCCGGTAGGAGGTGGCATGTTGAGCCTCTGTTATCTATTCTGAGTGTGACGTTCAACGCAATGCGCGAGCCTTGACAAGCTTGACACGCAGACACTGTCCACCTTCGAGGATGTCACCTCGAGATGGGGCTCTCGTGCCAGCTATAGCGGTCTTGCAATTCCGGTTCAGAATGTAAAGGTCGTCGCGTGCGGTGCCCTACCAAGTGTTGAAAGTGGACGATGCGGTAAGTAGGAGAAGGTCTACATCATAATGTGGACAAGCGCGCGAGCCGATCAGTTGGCCGGTCGGCGTCTTTATGCAGGAATATACGACAGGACCCCTAACACTCGCTACAGCATATGGAACTGCCTCACACTCATCGCGATCACCCTGGGAACGGTTGCACACAAAATGATCATTATATAAACAAAGCATGTTATGTGTTTCGTTAAAACTCGTAAGCACTACGATGAAGGTCAGTAAGTACCTTAGAGCTCTCGCGTCACGAGCATCGTTCGTAAAGATGGTACTTATGTACGTAGTTCACTTGATCATAAATTTGTCATGTCCATAAAGTCCTTCTAAATACGTTCTACATCCGCTACTTTGGGAAGAATGCCGCAAGAACGAAGCGGCAGTAGGTGATGTACTAGAACAGTATCGAAAGTCTTGTAAGTCCAGTCCATTACTCGAACTCCATGAAGATTGTCAGCCTTAGAAGCTGAAAACACCGTTGATAGTGAACGTGTCGCTGTGGTCGCCAGAGTCTCCGATCACTGCGACACGCATGATAAAAGTTAGTGTACAGTCTCTCAATGTGCGAGGAACTTGAAGAAGCTGCTTACAGGTGACGGAGTAATCGTCTCCCGTAACAACGTCCGGAACGGTGACAGTGACGTTGCCGTCGGTCAGCAGGAAGTCGTGGGCGAGGACGAGGGGAGTATCGGTGTCGCCCTGCCTGAGCAAGAGAAGACCGTTATTGTTGGTGATCTGAGCAGGCTGACTCGAGAGATCCCTGTACACACGAAGTTAAGCGTTAACTACGATGGTGACTGCATAAAGAGGACTAAGCATACCAAGTGACCGTTTGCGTTTGACCAGAGGCCCAGACATCTCCCGCCTTAGGGGAGAGGACCTTGGGTGCCCAAACGTCGAGGACTTTGGCACTGACCGAGACGGTAGCAGCGAAGAGTGCAGCAGCGGTGGAGATGAACTTCATGATGGTAAGAAAAGGTGAGAGAGTTGGATACCAAAGTAAGCCTGTGAATAGATGTCTGAGGTCTGGGGATGTGAGGCATGAGTGTTAAGGTTTATATACGTCGAGAGACGTGCCTCTAGCGGCTGAAGTATATACAAAGTCGGCATCCTATACTGGGTAGTCAATGGATATCCGAGAACGAAGAGCGATCGACGCACAAGAGTGCTAATGTGCTTACACAAAGGTCAAAATAAGCCGCTACGCATTCCTCGAAATGTGGACACACATATGTTGACTGTTCTGCTGTTCCGTGGTTGACTCAGCGGTTATTGTAAAGAGCGGCCATGCACATTACGCCTTCATGTGTAGTATCCGTCGGGGCGATATGGTAAGGTCAAATGAATAGGCTAGAAGCCAGAATGGCAGCCTACGTCAGGTAAACACACATAAATATCGGTGACTACACACCGTCTGCTGTTCAACAACGACTCAGCTCGTATAATTGCTGTACGCACAATGGAGCGACAGTGTACTTGACCGACATCCTGATGCCCGATCTCATGTGGAGTGGTTCGCCTGCTTCGTAGATTTAGCAGCTTGTATGTGATCGGGGTTAAGACCGACACTACTGTGTGCTTCGTATCCTGCGAACCTCGCACCCCGTGTATTGGTTTCCACAAGCAAGTGCCTGAGCTTCTTGCCGTTGTCAACCCATCCGCATAAGGTGGTACGAGGAAGTTGGAGCCCGCTTGATGCATTCAAAATCTACAGGAGACTCATGGTGGGCATAGTCGAGTTCTTTCTCGGAAAGTCCAGCATGTTATGGAGTCTGACCAGGGCGAGTATCCGAGTCGTCATCACTTATCTACAATCAGTATTTTGTCAAATACGGCACTTTATATTGAATACTGTGCTCACTTTCTAGATCTCCAGCCAGGTTTAAATTCGCTATGAGCCTCGAGAGAGGTCAGACACTGTTGTTAGTCTAGTCATCACGGCAGCCGCTGTGGGTCCTTCCCCTTCGTGATGATGCGCACCTAAATCATTGTGAGCCATGGAAGCATTTTATTTGAACATCGTGTCTAATTCTAAAGTGAGGGCCTCAGTGAGGGTCTCCTGAAGTACATAGTGACGGTGCTCACCATCATAATGCGAGGTCACCGATGGCCGTACGATGCTGTTAGATTGATAGCAGGGTTCCATGACCGCGAAGGACCTAGTCATACTTTTAATTTATTTCCAGAACACTCCTTTCGCATCCGAATGCATGACGGCTGTGGCACCACTGGAAGATGGTGGTCGTCGACGACAGAAATGACAACTGCCCAAAGAGGTAATTCCCGTCGGCCGACTTCCGGTGGCGTTCTCGGCGCCTGCTGTCTCATTAGAGTCACCAGCAACACTGTCTTCTTCGATATCCATGCACGCCCTTTGCTACTCCCCAAGTTCACCTGTAAATTTTAGAACGCACGAAACTTCTAGTCACACAGTGAGCATGCCTCAAAGTCAGCTGAGACCACCCCGCCGCAGGGAATATCCGCGCGCACAATCGTCATGTCCCGAGTTTCACGACCCTGCTTGGTTACTTTAACGTTCTACCCGCTATCTTCAAGGTTCAGTATGTTCCATCCAAGGTTCCATCACGTATAAGTAGTCTATAGAGGTTGATCGCCATGCAGATCTACCAGATGAGCGTGGGAGTCCGAGTCTGCATTTCCTCAGCGCGTCTATCAAGTGCGCTCGCTCCGTCCACCATCATGTGGCTGCTACCGACCACGACGTCTAAACGCTCTCGCCGCTGTCTACCACCCGCGTATCACTGTCGATGCGACCTGTCTCAACGGTCGAGAATTGTGACCCGGTGATGNCCGACGTACCCAACTGCACAACTGTTGCTCTTCGAAGACGAGCTATCAGTGAGCTATCACCTCTAAAGCGTATGCCCGCTGGTTCCTAGGTCCCGGGCTTCTCAATTAAGGTCATCGTGATGGTGACTGTCGAGCGGTTGCGCAACATTGCATTTAGCGCCCGAAGGGTCAATTGTCTACGGGCTTGGTGTCAAGACAATAAAGCAGCGCTATTTATTCCCTCGTTATTATGTCGGTGTCTTTGTCTGATACTCGGGCGTATATATACTCATTGACTCTGCTCGTCTCTCCTACTCATTGTCGTCCATCCCCAGTCGCAACTCCCATTTCTTGCTTGACTCGGAGTGGCACTCCATCCCCGCACCAAACGCGCATCTCATCATGTCACAACTCTGCAGATCCCGACTTCCACCCGAGCTGAATGACATGGTCATCGATCATCTCAAGAACGAAAAAGCAGCTCTATCAAGTACAGCTCTCGTCAACAAATCCTGGCTCGTTCGTAGCCGTGTCCATCTCTTTCGCGTTATCACCGTCACTGCAGAGTTCGCACGCTTTGCCGCTTTCCTGCAAGAGAGGAAACATCTTCATGCATGCATCCAACGCCTCACATTACAAGGAGAGGCATTCGACTCAGATCTCGGCGACACAGCAGACGTCGCACTACTGGAGCCTACTATCCTCGCCTTCATTCTCGCGCAACTCCCTCGCCTCCATCATCTATGCCTCCATGACGTCTCCTTCCGCACAGTAACCCCTATTCTACACATGCCCAGATCCCTATTCAAAATCCCCGAGGTCACACTGATGAATGTCGGATCCTGCGAAGACACCACAAACGACGTGCTCCACGTCCTTGGATTATTCTCTGAAATCCGTGCTCTCAATATCCTAGCCGTTGAGCAATGCTTAGACGACAATGACGTGCAAGCTCGAACAGATGACCTCCATGTCCCTCATTCACTATCTGTCTCTTCGCTCAAAGTTGAGGACGTGCCATACGAACTCTACATGCAGATCTTCAGGCGCACGAATTCCGTGCACACCTTGAAGAACCTCGAGATGGAGTGTGGAGATATTGCCGACGTCGAAGCGTTGGCGGAGCTGCTGCAAGACGCTAGCTCGAGTGTGGAGACCCTGAGTCTCAATCTTACGCAGTGCTTCTTGGCCAGTGTAATGTCTGAAGATGACTCAGAGGCTCTTCAAATCTCGGTTCTCAGTGCGTCTTGCATCCTCCGTCGCCATTGACTAAAGCTAATTCAACGACTTCATAGGTTCCCGAGCGGTCTGTGAAGCGCTTGGATCCGGCATTTCCTCCTGCACAAACCTGAAGTCGCTGGAAATCGGTATTTCCTTAGACCGTATGGGGGAGCGCGAGGCTTGGAAGACCATTCCGGGGATCCTTCACAGCGTTCCCGACTCGTCTATCCGAAGACTCGACATCGCGATTGCATGCGATGAATACGCTGAACCTTTTACGGAACTCGAGCTTGACTGGGAGCCGCTCTCCGATGCGTTGAAGAGGTTTTCGAACGTCAAGGATGTAACGTTTGGACACGTGCCGGGAACGTCTTGGGTTTTCTCACCGGAGGAGCAGGACATTGTGAGGAGCAATTTGCCGGATCTGGCGAGACGTGGAGTGTTGCGCACTACGTGGCGCTGTTAGTGGGAATAGAAGGGTAGAGGGCCATCATACGCGCATATGGACTTTTCGAGTTTCTTGCGTAGCCGACAGACGTCTCGTGAATTGAGGCCAGACGTCTTGATTGATTTATCGTCTTGTATCCATAGCACCTTTTGTAGCTCAAGTATTGAGACCGACGCTTTGACAGATCCAAATTGACTGGTATCTCAGTTCTCAGCCCTCGCAGAGACATGTACGTTCCCTCGACATCTCGTAAATATTCAAGCCACTCGATCGTGGTGATAGTGATAAATACAATTTGTCTCAAACAGGGCCGCTTGCCTTCCTTCAGTTGAGCACCAGCTTTGACACCATGAAGTTTACTCCGACTAGTGTGTGCTGGGACTGTGAGTAGATCGGCCTGCGCAAGTATTTTTATGACCCGCACACCAATCCCTAGCGAATAGTCAGCTGTGTAATCCACAGTAGTTACATTAACGAAGGTTACCAACTTTTTTTGGCACTTCGGGCCACAATAATATGCCGACCAGCACCCTTTACAGATACGTCGGATGCCATGAAGGGGCTTCTCTCCGTAACACAGACATCCGGGGTAGAAGCAGCCAAGAGCCAGCTCATCTGCGGTAACGTAGCTTGTAAGATTCGTATCGTTTTCTCTGGATTTGTTGCTGAGGTTCAAGCCACGCCCAAGTTCCTCCCAAAGCTTCAGCATATCTTGTAG
>JAXQGX010001081.1:0-10167 GCA_037040455.1 Irpex sp. P115-07
CCATCTTGTAATCGTCATTGCAAATGATAACCTTTACAGCACTATTTCATTCCTCAAAATCGCCTGATCAGGCTTCCATTTCAGGACTTGTTATGTACAAAAATAGGTTAACTTGTGCGCTCCACAAAAGCGGTGGAAGATTTAGGGAAATGTATGGTATAAGTTAAATTAATCCAGCGTTCAATAGTCCCTTAAAAGGGAACATCGCTCTCCCACATTACATAACTTTTCTGGGCGGTCGGATCCACGAATGCCCGTGGTGCATCAGCGGTTGAGTGTCAATGAGGGGATCAAAGATTGATGTTTTGGAGGCAATCTCTGCTGCGACGCAAGCGTATCGTCCTTTCCGCTTGGCGTTATGCCAGAATGGTAGGAGATAGCTGCTGAGATGTTAGTGGCGTTGGTGAAGTTTGGTGAACACGAGGTGGCAGGAGATATATTAGACTAAGAAAGGCAATATAGCAGGGAGAAGACACTCACAGCGAGACCCTTGACAACGGCACTGTATTGAGAGTGTAGAGTTCAAAACACGGCTGCAAGTACCTACTACACCTGGAAACCATTACCTCTCTAGCGTTCTTACGGACGCTTTGTGAATGAAGAACCTCATGATACCAGAATTCATTGCGCCGACCTCTCATGTGAAACGATCTGCGCGCATGAGCTTTAAGTAACAAGCGTGGAATTGAGTAGGGAAGAACATACTTCTCTTGCCTTCTCTATCACTTTACAACTTCTGGTGTCATTTCGTTGCGAAATCAATAGAGGAAAGGGAGAGCTTCGTGGCGCTAGGCACACCACGGAGCATGGAAGCGGAATGGATCAATGTCGTTCTGGGCATATCAGCCGGGAGTGGATGAATCGAAAGATTTGATTGCTTGATGGTGTAAACAGTAACGATGCTGCAACGATGATCTCGATCAAGGACGTCAAAGATGGGCGGTGATGGACACAAAGTACGGGATGTCATTGGTGCATTGACTGGCCACGTCAAGGTCATTCGCGGGAGCCGGGGGAGAACCGAGGCTCTTGGAGGCTGGAACTGTCTTCGTAGCATCTTTTCAAAGCCGAGGGACATTGACAGCAAGGAATCAATGCACCAGGAGTAAGGGACGGGATTGGTACCGACGAACAAGGTTCGTTGAAGTACGTAAGAGTTGCCCTTGAGACCGTTTACGCTTGACACCTTGGGTACCTGGGATGAACGATTGCAGCCTGCATTACGGGTCATGGGGTCCTAAGAAAGAAAGAGTCAAGAAAACAGGGCTGATTGTGCTCAGTCGAGCGAAGGGGTTGGTGACAACCGAAAGATACGCGAGCATCTTGAGAAGCGTAAAGTACTATGCGTTGAACGGACACAGGATCCGTGAAGTGACCGGGTACTTTGCAGACTAACACGCTGTGCCTGTGTACGTATGCTGTGCGAGTCCATTAATTATCACCATGACTGGGAGTAGAGTATGCCGCCTACCTTGCAAGGCTGGGTGGGTTGGTCAGAGCGTCGCGAATTTGTAAGACGACCGAAGAGACACAAAGGCTAGTGATGAGCGGATGATGAAGAGAGGATTCCATCTTTCCACAGGATGCGAAGCCCACGTTCATATCATCGAACGGCGAGCGTAGATCGCAATTAGGATAGTGAACCGTACCAGATATCAGGCTGCTTGAAGCACAAAGAGACTATACACGACATAGAACTTTGGCTATGGATCCGTTGCGACTCGGCGTTAGGAGGAGTGATTGGAATCAAGAAGAGATGAAACGGAAGGTTAGTTCTCCATGTGGCTAAATGAGGAAAAATGTCCTCCGTGGATCGAATGTTTTACGGGAGAGACGAGTAGAGATGCTGTTCCCAACGAACAATTTGTAGGTTGTTGTCGGGCGACGGGACGAAGAGTCGAGGATATCGCCACACGTGGAAACAGCGAGGAAAGGTCGGCAATAGCGGGGTCTGAACCAGACGCGCGCCTGCTGAAACGTGCGCATCGCCTCTGGGCAGTAAAGCTGAGGCTGTGAGTTCGAACCTGACGAAGCTGTATACGCACTTCCTGTGCATGACGAGCAGTCGATAATCAGATCCTGACGTCGCCGCACAAGGTCGAGGGACGAGGAAGGGGAATGGGAGAGGATGCAGGGAACAGTCGGAGATGGGTCGGAGAGCGAACTTGTAAAGACCGGGGAGGGATTTCATAAGCTCCTGTTTGTCTCTGAGCTGATCTCTTCTCTTGTTTGGGCGGGCCTTCACGTCTTTCCTTCCTGCCACCACAGCCTTCCCTCTTAATCTCTTTCTTTAACTCATTGGCTATCTCGGATACCAGTCTCTCCATCTGACAAGCCCCCTAAGCAAATAACAAGCAGCGCATCAGCTTCAAATACCATAAATCACCGCCATCCTGCACGCCATGGATCACCACTCCATTGTCAATTCGCCGTTCCTCGAGGACACTACGGACTTCCAGCCATCGTCTTCAACGTCGGCGCAGTTTGACCTGCCAGCCCTGGAAGGCTCTTACGACCCGTACACTTTCGAGCCTGGGTACCACGCGCCGTTTCCCCACACACCCTCGTACAACGGCTCGCCGTTCTCTCAGTATTCGGAGCTTCCAAATTACAGCAACACCGATGCTCCGGACGCGCTGAACCTCTTCGATGAGAACCCGTCGGGCATCACCATTCGTGAGGAGTACGACCCAGGAGACTACGACATACCCAATAATTCATCCCTGCTTACATTCGACGAATCCTACATGTCGGCAGATCCGTCGAACCCTCACGTTGCGATTACCCCTCCTGCGTATGATCACTCGTCGCCAACGGCGTATGACCATGCGTCGCCCGCTTCCAGTAATGGTCTCGAGGACGATCACCTCAGTCGCGGCTCGTCAAACTCATCATATGTGCACCCACAATCGCCGCCACTAAACGACTTTGCTGCGAACTTTGAGAGTTTGCGCTTTGATTCGTCACCGAGCTGGGCAAATGCACCATTACCGAGCGGCGATAGGGCATCGCCACCTGCCCAGAAGCCTCAGTCTCCTCCCCAGCTCGTCATTCCCGATATCTCGAGCCCGGCAACCACGGTTCACGACGAGCCACCAATTATCAATGCACCTGATGGCGACGGTGTGCCCACAGGTCCCCAGTTGCATATCGTGCCCGCCACGCCGATCAGCGGCGGCGGTATCAACGCGCACAACGCTGCATACCTTTCGCAGGGTGAGTTTCTTCGTTTTTGTGTTATGTTTTTTCTTGCTATGGCAATGTCATCCTGGATCGCAATGTCCCTGGCGGTGATCACTTTCGGAGTTATCCGTAAACCCTAACCTAAGTGTGATCGGGACTGCAATTTACCGCGGGCGTCTGCTGCCCCGGAGGCGATGAGCTAAGCTGTCCACCGACATGTTCTCGTAGTTGTGAGCCCGTGTCGGTGCGTAATATGATGCTGTGCTGCTATTCCTGCATCGTATATTGATTGGCACAGCATATATTCTGCTAGCTTTCTTAAATATCCTTACGGCTCGCACATCCTGCTCATTACTCACCTTTCCTCTCACAGGAAATCAACAAGAGCTTGGACCTCCTGTGTGGAATCAGCAATCGCAGCCTTCGAACCAGTTGCTACCGCAGTCTAATCCGCAGCCTTCTTACCTCGGATCAAATACATCGTCTCCTGGAATGGGCTTCGCCAACCGCTCGATGCGTTCAGACATCTCGCCTTCGCCCGAACCATCACGACAACAACAGGCAACTTATCTCATACCTCAGGTGCCGCTTGCTCGTAGCAGAAGCATGTCCGACACATCTCTTCGCCCTCCGATGTGGGACACGGCTCCGTCAAATAATGTTTCTACGGTCAATATGCATGACGTTCTACCACCGCCTGGATCGGCGTCGCCATCGCCTTCGCTCGCATCGGTTTCATTGCCCCGTGTCCCGTCGTCAGCCGGGCCTCATCAAACATCGTTTGGCAACAACCTCCCGCCTACAAATCATAACCTTCCGCACCATTTCTCTTTCGGACCTCCCAACACTTCCTTCTCCCCTCGCCCTCAAATGTCTAACGACTTCCTTTCCCCGGACATCGGCGCCACTGGGTTGCGCCGGGCCAAGTCCGACGGTATGCGCGCACCTGGGTTTGGACATCGACAGGTCCGCTCTGAGGACTACCGGTTCTCATCTTCACTCTCAAACACCACGGCTTCGTACCCACCACCGGGTCCTTCGTCTTCTGAATTTATCCGCAACATCNCACCATAGGCGTTCGTCTTCGGGATCTCGGGAGCGTCCACTCGGATGGTCAAGTGGGCCAAGCAGTGCGCGTGCAAGCCCATACCCCAGCCCGAACGCTAGCCCACGGCCTGGCTACGGTCCTCTTCCTCCTGACATGGGAGGCATAGGGCCCACCGTTGCTCGTCGGTCGATGGGCATCGACCCTACGATGATGAGCGGGATTATGGATCAGGGTGTAGACATGATGCTCCCAACCACGGGCGAAATTGTGACGGTCGCAAAGCAGAACGTAACGACGCCGAGCACTGCGGACGCCAGTCAGAAACGTCGCAAGCAGCCAGCCAACTTTAAATGTCCCATTCCTGGATGCGGCAGTACGTTTACTCGCCACTTCAACCTCAAGGGGCATCTACGCTCGCATGCGGAGCAGAAGCCGTATATGTGCAAGTGGCCCGGCTGTCAGAAGGGATTCGCGCGACAGCATGATTGCAAGCGGCACGAACAGCTGCACTTGAACATACGTCCATACCCTTGCGAGGGGTGTAAGAAGAACTTCGCCAGGATGGATGCTCTCAACCGACATCGTGAGTTGCTTCTGACAGTTGGTCGTCGAGCTCTATTCTAACTTTGACTTCTCAACAGTAAGATCTGAGGGTGGTGCAGAGTGTCGGAAGATCCAGAAGGAGATGCGACCTAGCGACGACGAGCAACAGGCTGACACGGAGCCTGCCGTCGCAGCGCCTCCTACGAACCTCAAACCTGATCCGGATGCAGGATGGGCTGGTAACAGCGGGGGTATCGTGATGTAACATTCCCCACCGTCGATCTCCGCCGTCTAGGGCTCAACGTTGCATCGCGGGCGTCGTCTCCATTCCATGCGCGCTCCTCCGATCTGCCTCGGCTCCATTCGACTTTCTCCTCTCAGACTTTGGTATTGGTAATGGGCGGTGTGTGTTCGGGCTCCGAGGTTCCTTATGGCTTGCTGTTCCGTTATATTATATCCCCGTGGACGCTCGTCGCGTTTCTTGTGTTTATACTACCATCGTCCTACGTGCAGATGTGCTCCTGCTTTCGTTTACGAACCTTCATGTCTATACTCACCCCTTCCCTTTGCATACACACGGGTGTGCCTTCTGACCTTCCTATCTTCCTATCCTTTCTCTTCTCGCCGCTGGTCCCTGATCGTAGGGTGTAATATGTTTTGTTGCTTGTTCTCTTCTCTGCATCCTTCCTACTATTAAGTAAAGTTTCTATGAATTCAAATTGTAGCCTAGATAGTCAAGTAGATACCGGTTGCTCGTATATTTATTCTAAACAGTGTCCAATACAAGAATCAATTCCAAAACACATTGTAATGGAGTGACCATCCGAGAGAATGCGGACAATGGCTGTTGAGGTACGGGAAATCCTGGATAGCTGCAACCCTGGATATCTGGTTTTCCGGAAAACAAGAGCACAGTGCCACAGAACGGGGAGGCGGAATTGTACATGCCACAGCATACCTTGTATATAACGTTCAGAAGATAGGCTTGAGGCCCTCGGTCAGATCCTTGGATGGGATAGCACGTACAATGACATTACTGAGATACTCATACGTGAGCATGGACAAAAGCATCCATTTATGATCAGGCTAAAAGCCCAAGACATCCATGACTATAAGATGTACATATACGCGTCACTTTTCACATACATTAATCTTCATCAGGATCAGACACACCTAGAGGATTACAGGGTCAATAAGTGGGACAACGGAGTCAGAGCGAGAAAGGAAGAATCAGGAAGAATCGTGGAGTCGCAAAACTCTGATGAAAGCCGGACGTAAATCAAACACCTCCCCGAGTGCGAACCGGCCGTGAGTATACGTCACGGCCGACTCGACAAACCTCCGAAGGGTCATATGGCCCCGGCAGATATCATCTCGTGTCATGTCACCAAGAGAGAACAAACTAAACTTACTTGTTGGCTGAACGGTGGTCATGATAAATCCTCCTCGTCTGTGAGCTCGTCTCCGGCTCGTACGCCTGGATGACTTTGTAGGCCTTGTTTGCGGGCCCAGGAGTAGCCGTCTGTGTAAGGCTCGGTGCGGAGTGGGAGAAGGAGTGTGTATGTTGGGCTATGTGGGAGTTCTTGACGGTTAATGTCGTTTGAGGTGATGAAAGCGGAAGAGACGTACTAGCCGTTAGGGCCGATATTGAAGAAGAGTTTAAGATTGTTTAGTTTCCTAAGAAGCATAGGTTAATTTGAACGGCTCGTGCCCAAGTCCATGCAACGTACCCTAGATCGTAAGAGTTCACGAAGTCCTATATACACTCAGTACCATGTTCATGGGGTATCAAATGTATGAAGAAACTCACCTCGCCTCTACCTCTAGCCATTCTTCGATAATATTCATGATCCTGAGACTCAACCGTCGTCTCTCCGCAGGCAATACCATAAATGTGGTAGCTTGCCATGATAGTCACCGCAAGGAACAGTACGACAGAGAGGATATAGATGAGCAGGAAGGCTATCTCAGGAACGTGGTGATTCCAATCGTCCTAAAGAGACATGATCGACAGAGGGTTAGAACGAATTTTTCAAGGGGTGAAGGAGAGTGACGTACAGCGTACCATCCCAATGCAGATAAAACGTGGTTCCAACCGCACCATGAGTATACGAGCGAGGCTATGCTGAGATTTACTCTGTATTGCATGCACTGCAGTTAGCCAAGCAAAAAAGCAACCATACAACTGAGAAAGCTCACAAGAATAGCACGAAATGTCGTTCATTGTGCAGTCCAATACACTGGTTCACCCCTACGAACCAAATGCCACTTGAGTATATGCATATACCACGAATCAAGGCTAAACACCTTACACTTGGTCGAGTCAGCGTATACGTCGCCGCCGACTGTGATGGACGACATACTGGACAGTGGTGATCGTACTTCAGCACGCAACGTTTGCATATTCGACAATGGTGTGCTCTCTACGCTCAGCGAACAAGCATCTTAGCTCATTCCATGCCGCAAAACAGTGAACACGTAACGCACCTCTGGTCTCATAACACCACACCTCTTACATTTGGACGTCGTCGCCTTCGTCATGTTCAGCTCTTCCGACCACTGCACGCCCGTCAGCTGCCTCCGACTCCCGTCCCGCTTCTTCGCCCAAACCCACTCCCTAGCAGAACCCCGCGGACTAGGAGAGTCGTCCACGAACCCTGGAGAGACGGTGCACACGAGGTAATAATGCGCAAAGAGATTGACCACTACAAGAAGACATAGAGGTGTCGTGAGCCACGGCCAGGGCAGCGTAGGCTGTACCACGTCGACTGCACCCTCTTATCAGCACTTTGTAGTGGAAATGAAGGATAACAAGGAAGCTACGCACAGAAACATACAACACCCGTCGATATCAAGCATACAGCGAGGAAGATGAAGACAGGGCCTGCTGCGCCTGTGATCGCGTCACCCGCACGTTCGACCCATTTGAAGCAGCGGAAGACCTGCTTTGCACAGATCATCTACGCGTATACTTCGAGCTTGTACGTTGCAGCACGTCGTCGCTCGTGTGCGTCGGTTTGGAGGCCACAGATGTTAAGAGAATGGAGGAAGAGGAGGTAGTAAGTGAAGATGAGGCAAGCGCAGCACTGGAGTCGTATGGCATCATGGCGGTGATGACTTGAGTTTGAAAAGCGATGGCAGCCTGACGAAGAGAACAGTCTCACCGCAAGATATGAGAGGAGATTCAAACTAGCATACTTCGTTCATCCTTTACTACTACCTAAGATTGCACTAGAGGTATCGATATATGCCAGGAAGATTGTAGAATTACAGCGGTCTTGAATATTGAAGGCAGAATAAAGAGAAAAAATAGGAGGGTAGGAGAGTAGAGATGTTGCGTGATAGAGATAGAGAAGCCGAAGGAGAAGTAGGGACCAGCACAGATGGAGGACAAATCGAGCACAAAAAGAAGTAGAGGGGAGGGGAGGGGATAGTCGTGATCATAATCATAAACGCGAAACCTCGAGGAGCCCGGTCGATCACCGCCTCCCAGGCGTATTCGCACTACGCCTCGGAGTCCCAGGCGGTTTCCTCGGCGTCGGAGGCGGCACATCCGTCAACTTCCTCTCCGCCAGCCCACCCTCATTCGCCCTCTGCACCTCCCTCACCGCCCTCCTCGCCGCATCTCCCACCTGCGCCTGCGGTCTCGTGATATCTATCCGCGACATCGCTCGTAGGAGGTCTTGTGGGTCGGTGGTTGCTGGTGGTCGGGCGATCGTTGGGGGGAGGTAGGAGGATAAGGCACCGGATGAGGGAGGGACTACGGATGCCAGGGTGTGGGAGCGGGCTGCGAGGAAGCTGTTGAGCGTTGCGAATCGGCGATTTAGGTCTGTTTCGGCGATTCGTGTTGTCTTGAGTGCAGAGTGCGCGAGAGTGTGTAGTTGGTCCGTCTGTGAAAGGGAAGACAACCGTAAGAGATGCAGTGTAGCATCCGCAAAGCGGGCAACTCACAGTGAACCCCAGCTCCGCTAGCCGCACGCCCACCACATCCTGTTGAATCTCCTCTCCCTTTGCTATACTCCTTGCCAAGTCCAGCCCCTCCTTCCCTCGAAAATGCTCCGGCAGATCCGCCTCGCTGATATCCCACAGATCCACATCTTCGCCTCTATCTTCCTCGCTTAGCCGCTGCTTCCCCTTCGCCTTCGCAGACGGAAACTCCTTCCTCCGCTCCTCCAGCTCAGCCAGCACCTGCGACCGAAATGCGTTATACGAGCTCCCCACTTCCGTCCACTTTTCGTCTTCCAGCTTCAACCTGCGTGTAATATTAGTACTCACGCTTCACACTCACAAAAATTACATAACCACGCACTTCTGGATATGCGCGTTGAACCTAGCCTCTCTCGCTCGATTACGCATATTGCCCTCGTTCTCCTTCAGAATGACTGACGTCTCTCCGTCGTCCGGGGGACTGTAGACGTTCGTGTCTATCCTCTTCTCCGCCAGCATCCTCACCAAGTTCTCCTCTACCCCTTTCAGCAGAATCATGTCTGCGCTTGACATCGGTGGAGGGTCTTTACCGGGATCTTTGCCGTTTGGTTGCGATAACGACGCAGTTGCGGCTTGAGTGTTCTTCTCGACGAGCTCGTTCATTGCCCGATGTGAACACCATATTAGCAGTTGTTGAGCTCGTTGAGGTTCTGGTAACTCGACGTCGATGTGCTTGTAGAAACTAGAGTCTCGTACAGCCGTATGTGGTTGCGCTAACTCGCCACGACGCATTGTAAGCAATTTACCATGGCTGCCAGCCTGACAAACAGGGGAGGGAACCACTCACCTATGACCCCTGTATTCTCAAACGTCGAGCTTATCCTCTTCCCCCGACTCAACGAGCTCTTCCGCCTCGTCTTGCCCACCACAGGATCCCCCCTCAGCAGCTTATTCTTCCGAATCTCTGGCGTCTCCTGTAGCGGTAGTGGCTGGGACATCTCTCGTATTCGGCCTCTCTGCTGAGACGGTGGTTTATGTCCTTTCCCGTTCAAACTTGAGTCGGGCGGAGGGAAATGAAACGCAGGGTTGATCGTTTCTGGGGGTCGAGACCGTCGTCGCAACGTGTCAGTCTCGGACTGCATTTGTCGCACATCCTCGCTCTGTCTTGCGTCCTCGTCAAGGTCTACCGTGCCGTTGCGTGAGTTTGGCGGTTTGTCGCGCTCTTTGGGGTTGGGATGTACGCCTGCCACATCTGTTCTCTGCTTCTTCGACGGTGGCTTGGAGGAGGTTCCGTTGGTGAGAGGATTAGAGGGAAAGGGGGCGGTTCGAAGTGGTTGTTGCGTCCGTTGGGGGTCTTCAGACGGGGAACGCGTTGAAGGCGCGCGGATTATCACCAGTCCTCCTGGCTGTTCCTCCCCTACATCTAATTGCACCCTGATTCAGCTTCACGCGACGCGGTTCAACAC
>JAXQGX010001083.1:0-10194 GCA_037040455.1 Irpex sp. P115-07
TGCCCTTGACGCCAGGCGGAAGCTTTGCTCAGCCCACAACAAGCCTCTCTCTCCATGCTCCCGTCTTCAAGATGCAGCCTCCCCCTCCCCCCAAGCGAACCAACACCGCGACCACCTCCACACAACTCAATGGCTCTGCAAACGGCAATAACGCTATTCAACTCAATCAGCCCGGCCATCAGGCACCATCGGGCCTTGCCAAGTCGGCATCTGCCTCCTCCTCCACCTCTGCAAACGGCTCCTCCACACACACCTCTTCGACCACCTCTTCGTTGAACGGCAACAGTGGTCCTTCGAGAGGACAGATCCATGTCAAGCTCATCGGCGCTCGTGGCCTCAACGTGCGCTCATCGAAAGCCCGGCCGTACGTCGTGGTCCAGTTCGAGCAGAACGAGTTCGTCTCTCGGGATCCCACCGAAGAGACAGACAAGGAGATCAAGGGGGTCGCTACCAATCTCTCACGAAACTCGTCATCGACCGCACTATCTCAGTTGGCGCAACAACAGCCTTCAAACGCTCTGTCCGTTCTTGAAGCCATCAGTAGCAAGCTCAACAATGGACGCAGCCGGGCGGACAGCTCGAGCACCCGTGGGTCCTCGAGCAAGGAGCATACACCCAGCTCGTCGCTAGGTTCTGGGAAGGGCGGCATCGCGAGCGTGTTTGGCTCAAGGATATCGGCACACAACCCCGTGTGGAAACACGAGGTGTCTTTGTAAGTTCCGGAAATTTGTTTTCTCTCGTATGTCGCCGTGAGCACGCACTGCCTCTCGGTGACAAACGAGGGAACCTCTCGACACGTTGTGCTAACGTGTGGCTTTGTGCAGCGACGTCACCTCAGAAGAGTCCGCTATTACCTTCAACATATACGATCGAGCCGTTAACGACCTCGGGTTCTTGGGCACTATACAAATCAAGCCTGTGCTCGTACATGATTATACGGTTGACCAGTGGTACAAGTGCGTATGCTCTACTATCCCGTGTTTGAGTGTCGCTGACGAATTGCTCTCCGCTTTTCCCGCCTGTTCCGTTCATCCCGCCCCTCTCGACGAAAAATGCGCGGCTTCAAATCTTCTCCCGTCACCCAAACTAAACCTCACCACGCCATGCTCTCCACCAACGCTGCGCAGACTGCGACCATACGAGAATGAGCCCGTCACCGGTGAGATGCGCGTGCAGATCACGTTCGAGGCATACAAGGTAAGCCCGTCCCGCAATTCATCTTCATCCATCCAATTTCCCTCCCTCTCTATCAATCTTCGTCTTCCTCTCCGCGCCTTCCCTCGCTACATACTATCCCCACACTTTTACGCATTTCACATCCCATCGTGCGCATTCATTTACCCCGCATCCGCATCGGGGCCCTGACGTGTCGTTATGGGATTACGGCACGTCGACGTCCGCTCCGGCGTAGTGGGCTTCCCCACAAAGTCGCACGATGCTGGCCTCGGACCACGGAACGGTCAGCGTCCGAGCGAGGTGGGGTCGATGGCTCATGTGACAGTTTGGGATTGCGCGTTGTTTGCTAGTGGCCCACCACCTTTTTCCACTTTTTGACTACCCTTGATGTTTCATTTCTGTTTGGGTTTGCGCCTCTATTGCCGTTTGCTGATTATCTGTCTCTCCCTTTTTGCGCCTCCTCACTTGTTCGGCTCTATCCTTGAACTTTGCAACCGCTCTGGAACCGATCCTACTTTCCCCAATGAACCCCACACCCACCCTCTCCGGTCCGAACTTCCCATCACTATGACAATTCCTGCCACTTCTATTCGATGGCGGTCTGTATGGGTATGGCTCTGATACTAACAGAACAAACGCGCATTGACACCGCGAGACTTCGAATTCCTCAAGCTCATCGGACGCGGTACCTTCGGACGAGTATTCCAAGTGCGGAAGAAAGACACCAAGCGTATCTATGCCATGAAGGTGCTTTCCAAACGCGAAATCGTCGCCAAGAAAGAAGTCGCGCACACCATTGGCGAGCGCAAGATCCTGCAGCGCTCGTTGGAGTCGCCGTTCCTCGTCGGCTTGAAGTTCTCGTTCCAAACGGATACGGATCTGTATCTGGTGACGGACTTTAAGAGTGGAGGGGAGTTGTTCTGGCATTTGCAGAAGGAGACGAGGTTTACGGAGGAGAGGGCGAGGTTTTATGTGGCGGAGCTTGTGTTGGCGTTGGAGCATTTACACAAGTATGATATCGTTTATCGGTGAGTCCTACTTGTGTTTCGCAAATTTGGTGGATATTGACTGTGGTTGTTCCAGTGATCTCAAGCCAGAAAATATCCTCCTCGACGCCACAGGCCACGTTGCCCTCTGCGACTTCGGGCTTTCCAAACCCGACCTGCGTTCCGACGAATTGACCAACACGTTCTGCGGCACCACAGAGTACCTCGCACCCGAGGTACTCCTCGACGAACACGGATACTCGAAGCTTGTGGACTTTTGGAGTTTGGGTGTGCTGCTGTTCGAGATGTGCTGTGGATGGAGTCCGTTCTATGCGGAGGACACACAGACGATGTACAAGAACATCTGCTTTGGGAAGATTAGGTTCCCGAAGGGGGTCATCGGGGAGGAAGGGAAGCAGTTCGTCAAGGGAGTGAGTGCTTCGATTCTCTCGTGACGTATCGAGGATGTGTTCTGACTACGGCGTTCGCGCAGCTACTCAATCGTAACCCGAAACACCGTCTCGGTGCCCAGCGAGATGCTGCTGAACTGAAGGAGCACCCGTTCTTTGCCTCTATTGACTGGAAGGCACTTGCACTTAAGCAGGTTACTCCTCCGTTCAAGCCTATTGTTGAGTCGGACGAGTCGGTGGACAACTTTGACTCGGAGTTCACCACTGCGGATGTCCGTGACGTAGGTCCGGACGATTTGTTCGACGACGAGGACCCATCGGAAGACTGGGTGGCCCTCTCGCAAAGTCAGTCTGTGCTGCACACGCCTAAC
This sequence comes from Irpex sp. P115-07, assembly GCA_037040455.1. NCBI lineage: Eukaryota > Fungi > Basidiomycota > Agaricomycetes > Polyporales > Irpicaceae > Irpex > Irpex sp. P115-07. The sequence continues at coordinate 2,944 of JAXQGX010001083.1, forward strand.
GGTCCCTTGGGCTCGGATAGACCACCGACTAGCGCACAACATGCTGCTGTCCATATGCCTAACCCTCCTCCGGCGGCGCCCACTACCAACGGAGACGCGTCGTCGGCAAAGGGCATCGACATTGTGGCGAAGAAGAAGAAGAAGCGGGATGTCGCGCAGAGCCCGCTGACGAACAGTATGCAGGAGAACTTTAGAGGGTTCACGTATTCCGGAGAGGCAGAGTCGGTGGTGCCGGATGGGGCTGCTGGGATTTTGAAGGAGGACGGCGAGCTTGGCTTGGATGGAGATGACGAGCATATTGACGGCTTTGATGTGGACGATGAGGAGGGCCTTGTGGGGAGATATGCGAATAAGAGAAGAGGAGACGGGTTGGATGATGATTTCTGAACACTCGGATGAGGAGAATCTCTGGCTCTCTCAACTTCTTTGCTCTACGCGACACCCCTACCGCTGTTTCTCCCCTCCCCTCGCTTTCCAGGTCGCCCGCATATGCAAGCTCCAGGTGCTCACAACCAACCTATCATTATTACGGTCCACCTCACTCGGCTCGGCTCGGTTCGACTCGACTCGGTCTCTCAACACGAACAATTCCACGTCCCTTGCACGTTGTATAACCATATTCCACTCATACTCACAAGCAATTGTATTATCATCATCCACCGCCGCCGTCGAGGATCTTATGCCCTCATGATCACGTATATAACGGCTTTACGTACTATATTCTCTCCCTTGCCTTATTTCGTCTGTCTTTCTCCTTTTGTCGTGTTTGTGTCTTGGGCCGGTACAATGCAGAAGTGATATAAATGTCTGTAGATTACTTGTAGAATTAATGTTTCTCATTTTTCTCAGGATCGTTGTTTTGTGTGATTGCGAGTCTTAGACCGGCCATCGAGAATTTGGTATGCTATGAAGCCGTACATATGCAAGTCCCAATAAATTCCCCGTGAGGACGTCGATAATATACCCAATAAATACAAGAAACGTCTCTAGATCTACACAAGACCGTAAGGTATGGTAAAGTAGCCCCACGCATCGCGAGGGCATCTAAGCTCGTCCCCACAAGTCTATTGACAGTCACCGTATTGTGAACGCTACCAATCGTTCAACGTCTTCTTCCCGTCGGGTCGAGTCAAGTTCATACCTCCTCTGAGCAACTCAGGGATGACCTTCCCACCGAGGATAGTATCGCGCACGACCGCTTCGGTATGATGTGGCGTGACTCGGCCGTACCAGATACTAGCACCAGTTGGGGTATATATCTGCGATAGCAGTCGGTCAATAACCTTGCCCATCTATCGTTTCACCCCAGGTACATGGGAGGGAAGCTACTCACAATGACGTTCCCTGAAAACTTGTGTCCTCCGATATGTGATACCTTAAGGATGAGCGCACGCTTGGACTCGGCTGCGTCTTTCAGTTGCGCGAGGTATGCAGCTTCGGCGTCGTCATCATCTGACGGCTTGTGCTCGAGATCATGCTCGGACAGTTGGGTGTGAACTTCCCAATCGTTCCGCTCGAGAGCAACGGAGAGCCCGTGCTCCAGTTTAGGGGCGGCAATGTGACAGCGGTTGTCCCTCTTCTTGTGTGAACCTGTATCGAAGACAAAGCAGTTAGAGGATGTTGAAGAGGAGAATGAGGGGGAAATGCACAAAGGAGAATTACGCAGGCATATGGCAGGACATGTGAGATCTTCTCCGTCCCCTTCTCTGCAAGTACATCGTTCCAAAATGCCTTCGCGCCGTCACTGCTCCTCTCGACCTCCGCCACGACCTTGTAGTCTGGTAACACAAGGACGGTGTCCTTATTCTGGTCCTCGGAGATGGTATGATGGCTTCCATTGAGGACAGTAGTCTTCTTTGCTTCTGCTGTAGAGTGCACACCAGGAATATGTTTCTCCTGTGGATGCTGAAGGTGAGGAGGGAGGTGCGTGCTGTGAGAGGAGGTGGCGTCCAGATAATGTGCGCCCGAGCCCGAGACTGACGTAACGTCGTGGGCCCAATCAGCTTTCCCGGTTGACACAACGAGCTGTCCGAGGTTCGTCGTTCAGTTTCAGAGATTATTGGAAGACCTTAGCGTATGTCGGACGTACCTGTCTTGCGTAGGGCTTCATAGAGCCTAGCATTTGAGTCTCCATGTCTACATCGAATCGAGCGGGGTACTCGTCGTGCCCTTCGTCGCATGGATCCGCACATGCTCTGCAGGGGTCTTCGGCTACTGGGACCTGGCCTTCCTTGAGTATGGCTGCCGTTGCATCGGCGTCGGTATTGTGCCTAAGCACTGCTGCTTTAACGGAGCGCAAGGAGGCGAACATTGTGGGTATTATCGTTAAGGAGGATAGGAGATGCTTCCGTGGGTATATGCAGTGAGGTGGCTGAGCGACGAGGGGGTAGTGTGTGGAGACGACATGGACGGTCGACTTTATACGTCCGAAAAAGCGGCCGCCACCAAATAATGCTTCAGGGACAATTTTACTATGCGCCGCAGTAGTACTATCTGATAAGATTCGGCGGTAGCACTTTATTTTTGGTTTCATAATGTCATCCCATCCACAAATCGCAACATTGTCATACCAGTCGAAATTCAGACATAATTCAGGAACTCGCTTGCAGCCTGGAACATATGAACATGCGGAGAGAGATGTATACGGAGTGTCTACTGGTACATTTTGAGGTGCAGCATACTGCTGACTAAGGGATGATTACTAAGGAGATACAATGAATAAGTGCTGACGCGTACGGCGTACAGCGACGGCCACGGCTATCTGCCACGACGAAACGAAGAACCCACAAGAATGACCGGTGACCCGTCAGCGCACCTCCAAAGATACTGCGATGCCCATAGAAGCGAGCTCCGCACAGAGATATCTGAACACGAATGGAATGGCGACGATGTCCAAATCAGCGCCCTTCGTGGCCTGTCCCAGCACCTGAGACGACGATATTGCCACCCGCAGACCGTTCTGACCAATGTTCTGACCGGTAGCAAGTGCTTTCCTCTGTCTCTCGTCTTCTGCCTCCGCCGCCGCCCGACATGATCTACAGTACTCGCCGCCCGGTCCCGTAGGCTTGAGTTGTCCCGACAATCCAACAGTCATCTCCCCAAGGCTTACGTTGTCGTAACCAAGCGAGATCAGACTACCACACGTTCTGCAGACCCATGCGGTGGAGTAGTCCGAACAGTTCATGAGTCGATCTTGCAGCAGGAACGATGTTCCATGAGCAATGAGAGCGTCACGCTCCATCTCTCCGAAACGTATACCACCGGCACGTTTACGACCCTATTCAAAACGAAGTCAGAAAACCGAGCCGCAGTTCAGCCATCGTGGAGTCATCTTACCTTCACTGGCTGTCGAGTCACTGGATCAACAGGACCTGTCGTTCTGACTTGGAACTTGTCCAATACCATGTGCCGCAGTCGCTGATAGTAGACGACACCAAAGTAGATGTCTGCAGCAAACTCCTGACCCGTGATGCCCGAGTACATCGGCTCGTTTCCGTAGTAGTTGTACCCCGCGGCTTTCAGTTGTTCGCCAAAGTAGTCAACTGCGGTGTCTTCTTCAGTGAACTGGAAGGGTGTGGCGTCTTGAGCTATGCCGTGCATCGCGCCAGCTTTACCAGCCATACTCTCGACTAACATGCCGATAGTCATTCGACTGGGGAAAGCGTGAGGGTTGATGATGACGTCGGGCTGCATACCGCTCTCGGAGAATGGCATATCGACCATGGGCCATTTCTGCGAGCAGACACCCTTCTGACCGTGACGGGAGGAGAACTTGTCACCAATAACGGGTGCACGGGTGATACGAAGGGTAATGTGAATTTTCTGCAGTTCCGAGTCACCAGCATCGTTTCCTATCACGAGAGTGAGACCATATTCAAGTAAACGGGAAACAGTAGCCTCAACGTACCGAGAAGACGGACAGTGTCGACGTAGGCAATTTCGTCACCCTTGTACTTCACAAACTTTGTCCTGCCCGTAACATCGTCCACATACGCAGCAAGAGGCTCTCCTGGTGATATTCTCCCTCCAACGAAGGGAAGCCCATCGAAGTCGATGAAGTCGCAGCAGGTATGCCTCCGATCGCCTTCCGTCTTGATATCGTACCCAAAGCCAAAGTGCAAGGTAGGCGTAGACGAAGACTGTGCTCTACCTTGCAAGTCCTTCAGGTCGACAATCTGCGACTTGTAGATGGTTCCGTAACCAAATCCGCGCTCGTGTGCTGATTTGTTCAAGATCATGGCGTCCTCCATGTCGTAGCCCGTGTAGGAGATGACCGCGACGATAGCGTTGGTCCCGTTGGGGAAGGAGTCCATACCATACGTGTTGTGCAGGTTCGGGCGGACAATGGGGCTTTGGCCGGTCTGAAGGCGGTAGAGCTTGTTATCCGTACGATGCCGGAGTGCTGTGGCTGGTGTACCCATACTTTGCTTACCCATCTGTACGTTCAATGACATTGGCGTTGTTTTAAGACTGAGAATAAACGTGATGGCGTACCTGACATTGATAGATATTACGGGGACTCTGCGAACATTATAAGCACAAATAGGCAGTGACATGCACTGCAGAAAGAACCCACCTGATTAAAATCCGAGAACGGCGTCAAGTTGGCTAATATCGACAAGAAGTTCGTAGGTGAATGCTCTACATGAGTCGAAACGCCCTTCTCGATCTCCTCCGGCGTACAAGCAACATCCATGTACACTTGCTCGAACGACCCGATCTGGTCGTCCTTGCCGTTCGCCAAGTACTTCACAGGACGCATCATGCGTGCTCTCGACGCAAACAAGAACAGTCCAGGGTATTGACCTCCATGCGAAACAGGTACAAAGCCGATCTCGAGGTCCAAGGGGATGTTATTCTTGCCTTCGGTTTTCCAAAGACGAAGCGTTCTGGCCATTTGCTGCAGAGTAGCTTGAGGCGCCCACCCAATCACTCTGCCATCCAACTGGATACAGAGGTTCTTACGGCCGTCGACCTTGGGACTGAAGGCCTGTGTCATGCCGAGTGCGACGAGAAGGGAGGGGATGTGGGCGACAGCGAGGGGTTGAGTGACGATGCGGCATGTTCGGGAAAGATGGTTGAGGAGACCGCAAGGAGAGCCATCGGGTGTGTGTACGGGGCAGAGGAAACCTATGTATATATTATATCGTAAATCGATTACGCCAGAACATCTGTGTTAGAACGCACCCCAGGCTTCAGGAAGCAACTTTCGGACAGTCGTAGTCTTCAGCTCGGCGAAGAAAGCACCACGATGTATGGACCGGAAGTGACTGATGTATCGTAGCCAGTTGAGTTTCTCTGCTACAATGGTGAAGCCAGAAGCTTGCTGTAAGTCAAGCCCGGACGGCGATACAAGGTTTCCTGTGGCGAGGAAATTGGATAGTCTTGCACCTATGTCGTAATTGGTCTTGGCCAGCATCTTCTTGATGTAACGCTCTGAATCATATATTGTTCAGTGGGTCTTCGTGACGTTTGCTCCGGACTTACTGTCGAAGAAGTCAACGGAGGGCTCTCCTCGCTCTACATCGATAGCTATACTACGACGGAAGTTCGTCAAGGCTTCGTCCAACTTCTCCTTGATAATCATGCCGTAAAGGGTGCCTGGGAGGAGAACCTCTTGATGTTGAGGAGAATCAGGGTTATCAACACAACATGACCCAGAAACGACGGCAAACAATTTCCTGAGCATGAAGCTACGAAGATTGTTCTGTCAATACGCGTTGAGTTCGGGAGTATGGAAGCGACGTACAGTAACATTCGGAATTTGTCTCTAGGAGAATCCAAATGCACGAGAACAAGCTTCTCGATAAGCCAAATACCGAGAGCCTTATTCGTCCAGTCTTCTGGTAGCCCGAGGACTACACGGAACTTGTCACCAAGATACTCTAGACACTGATCGCCTGTATAGAGACTGTACATCTTGAAGCTTCTAAGCAGCAACTCGACCCGGTCCGTCAAGAATGTATCGTCGTACTCCTGCATCATGACGCCCTCAAAGATTTCCTTGTCTGAAGCTCCGACGAGTGCTTTGAGAATGAGCATGATAGGGATCACATACTCCTGTTTTCTCCAGCTAAAACGAAGCATGGCTGAGCCGTTTGAGAGATAATGCAAGGTATTGGTGACGCTCGTCTGGTCCTCGCGGACACAACGAATCTGGACGGCCTGAGGGGTATATGAGGGACCGCGGTTGGTGAATGAGGGTCGGATAAGAGAGATGACATGGTTTCGGCGGGGTAGGATAAGATAACGAATAAGACGTTCGTTGCCGTTGATGATGAAGTAGCCTCCGAACTCTTCTGGTTCTTCGTGGTGGCGTACGAGTTGAAGGGAAGACATATCGCGAAGATTGCAACGTACAGACTGTTAAATTGATGTTTGAGGCTGAAACTGGAAGAGAGTTTTGGCATACGTACGCGAACCATGATAGGAACCAAGCCACAGTCGCGGTGCTCTGTTTCTATGGGACCGTCATTTACTCGCCAGCATATCTTGGCCATCATACGCCCCCGATAGGAGGTTAATCGTTCGCGTGCCTAGAGACTGGGTGAGTATAACAAGGACCCCATGCCATACGAACTCGCATATGTGAGCCACAGCACTCCGGTAGTTTACTAACCTCGGTCGGGAATACTTTGCGCTCTTTAGCAGTCTGCGCTTTGTCAGAAACCATTGGCCGCGCTATCGAGACTCCCTCGTACCACACTGGAAGAAATTATATAAACTTCTCTACGAACCACATGTGAAAGAGTGCACGCACTGGTTAGTCTGTTACCCCAACCCCGCTGCCCGCTCTCCGATCCTATGTCTCCTTTGCCGTCGAACACTACACGCTCGCCAATGCCTTGGATTCCAAGAGTAAGCAGACCACTACCGTCTCCATCTCCGCGTGGTAATTTCGAGTCGTCGAATAAGGCATTGAAGGATTCTAGTATGGGTGTAACGAATTCATTTAAGATCGGTACGGCATGTCCATCCCTTGGCGGGTTCTTGAAGTTGCTCTCTCTTCGCAAAGTATCAAACGTTGACTGAGGTGTTCGAGAGCTTCCGTCGGGCATTTTGATGCGCTGCACCAGGTTGCAGAGACCGTTGTGACCGACGGCAAAGAAAAGGGCGGGATGGTGATCTCAGACGTCTCAGACACTAAAATTATTGCAGGGTTTGACAGACGCTGAACGCGACGCGGATTCAGACTCCGACAAAGTCCGCTTAAACGCGTCAAGGACATCGCAGGCTTGGACTGTTCCTCCA
>JAXQGX010001085.1:0-11749 GCA_037040455.1 Irpex sp. P115-07
AACAGGATTCCCATCATGCACTTCCGCACTCAACAACTGCCCATTCTCACTCTCACGGCCCGGATATATGTCATGGAAGCCTTCCAGCAGTGGTGCACCGCGATCTTCAGCGACACGACCGTGGACTCTCGTGTTAGACATGCGGTTGCAGGAATCTTCAAGACCACTATCACCGAGCTCGCCAACGCGGGAAGCATTGCCATATCCGATCGCTGCGGCGTTCAGGGCTTGTTCGCGCACAACCAGCTAACGAGTCTGCACGTAAGCCAAGGTTTTTCTCTTTTCTTGCATTTCCCCGAGCTGACAGCACCTGTTAGAATGAAACGCGAGGTGTTTCTATTGCGGAGGGCGACGTCTTGGTGCTGTCAATCAGTATGCCCTTGTTCTCTGACGTCTTCGCTGTACGCCACCGACTGACGATCTCGTTTTCTAGAATTGGCCACGGAGATGCTACAGGGGCAGTATAGCGTGCCGAGTCCTAAGGACCCGAACAGCCTGCTCGCGTCCCACGAACTTGGCCTCTTTGAAGAAAGCCGCGCCGTCCTCTCGAGCTGCTCTCACCATAGAAGTAACGAAGTTAACCGCCTCGTCCTCCCTCAATGCCAAGCGATAATCGAGGCCATGGGCCATCGCATGGCGTACGAAGCTGCCGTTGCCGCCGGTGTCCAGAAAGACCTCATCGACCTATACGTCGCGAGCGTTGTCAAGCTCGACCTGGCCTGGTACAGCGAGAACGCAGGGTTCGGTCGTCGCGCACTGGCCGAGCTCGAGACCAAAGCTCTTGACGCCGTCCTCCCGCAACTCGGCTCGCTTGTCGGCAGGATGGGAATGGAGCCGTGGATTTCGTCGAAGATCGTCTCGGACGAACGATGGGACGCGTTCGTTGCGAGTCTCCCTGTCTTCGACGGCAACGGACACGTTGTCCAAGAACCCTCAGCTTCGACCAGGGTCCACGCTGCAGGTGAGAAGACGGCTCCGCCTCGCGCGCAGGAGATGGTGAGGTCTCATTTGTAAAGAAGCGACAGCAGCACACGAGGAAGAGCTCTCCAAAGACGGGTCATTGGATACCCTGCGCGGTCTCGGATTCGGATGGGATTTGTTACCAGTACTATTCACCTACGTCGTTTGATTTACATCTTACATTTGTTATAGCTCTGCTTTTTTGCATATCTGTCGTCCATTTTTTGATTATTTGTAGAGTAAAGTCGTGTGTACGATAGACGATAGATACCCCAACCCCAGTGTACGGAGCCTTCGTACATGTAATACGTATGTATGTACTTAGTTGTCCATGAAATAATGTTGTTCTGGCCCTTTGAATTCGCAAACCCTGGTGCGTTTGACAGCTCGCAGCCGCTGAGGCATACACGAAGGTTCGCGAGAGACGCCATCCTCCCGCGAGAAGAAGCCCTGACAGTACAAGGACAGAATTCGAAGGTACGATCCTCACGCACTCGCATTACGTGCGGACTTACGTAGGTAAGAGCCTTTTCGAATTCGATGAAAGAGCAGCAGACCACATACCACGTTAAGCTTAGTGCCTGGAATTCTTACATGGTCCGGGGCATTGAGTACGAATACTGCGCATTCATGGGCTGGATGCGTCATGACGGCGTGCAGAAGATGAGCACGAAACTGCTGCGATACGAACTTGAAACGAAGTTCAATGGAAGAGCCCTACCAAAAACACATACTGTACTACGTTCAGTTTAGTGCCTGGTTTTCTTACATGGCCCGGCGTACTAGTATTGAGTAAGACTAAGAATACTGCACATCCATCATGGCTGGATACGTCATGACCGTGACGGCGTGCAGAAAAGAGATGCGTGCAGAAATACGAAAACGAAGAGTAGCACATATCACATACTACGCAAAGCCTCACATGGCCATAAATGAGAACATCGCACATTCATCGGCTAGATGTACCATGACGTTCTGCAGAAAAGGAATGTGTAAACAGAGAGCAGCCGACCATTATCACATACTACGTTGAGCTTAGTGCCTGGAGTTCTGGCACGGGGTAGGGACGTTGTGCATTCATCGGTTACTTATGTAGATGCATGTGGGATGAGCATGACGTTCTGCGTTCTGCAGAAAAGAGATGCGCAATCGCGCTACGAAAGATAGAGCAGCAGACCACAATCACAGATCAAATACTAGTACGTTAATCAGTGTTCACATGGATCCATTCATCGGCTATGTAGATGCATATGCGATGGTCATGGTCATGACGTCCAGCAGAAAAGAAACGCGATAACGAAGAGTAGTACATACTGTATCACATACTTACTACGCTAAGCCTCACATGGGCCGGGGCATTGAGTACGAACGCTGCACGTTCAAATACCCATCGGCTACATTGAGTACGAATGAATGCTGCACGTTCAAATACTCATCGGCTACTAATGTAGATGTATATGGAATAGCCATGACGTCCAGCAGAAAAGCAATGCGGGATTGGAATACGTCCGGAGAGCCTTTTGAACTCGATAGAAGAGCAGCCAAACACGATATTCATGGCATCACAGACGTACTACGTTAAGCTTAGTGTCTGAGGAAAGACTCACATATGTCCGGTGCATGCTGCCATTCATCGGCTATGTAGATGCATATGGAACAGCCATGACGTCCTGAAGAAAAGAGATTAGTGCCTGCCAGTGAGGTTCTCGATGCTCACATGTCGCCCATTCATCGGCTATGTAGATGCATATGGAATAGCCACGGCCATGACGTCCTGCAGCGACCCGGAGAAGTTGCAATACGAAGGAGTATTCCCCTCTAATCGCCTTTCCCATTTCAAGTTCCCGGCGTAGAAGGAACTCGCCACCAACGACCAACGACCAACGGTCTCAAATCTCCAATCCTGATCTGAAGGGACTACTTCAAGTTAAATAGTCAAAAGCGTTGCGAGATAGTCACATACTTCCAACTAGTCAGTACGTACAGTGATGAGACTAAACGAACGTCGCGATCGTCCAAGACAGCGTGAGGGAACGCTAAGCCTAGTGCCTAGCCATGGGGAGAGCCTCACATATTGCCCATTCATCGGCTATGTAAGTTAGATGCATATGGTTTGGTCACGAATCATGACGTCCTGCAGAAAAGAAATGTGACACGGAGAAGTTGCGATACGAAGGAGGATTCCCCTCTAATCGCCTTTCCCATTTCAAGTTCCCGTAGAAGGAATTCACCATCAACGACCGACGATCTTGCATCCCGAATCCTGATCTGAACGACTACTTAGTCATGATAGCCAGCATGGAGAGACCGAACGTACGTCGCGATCGTCCAAGACAGCCTGAGTGGCGTTAAGCCTAGTGCCTGGCCATGGGGAGAGGCTCACATGTTGCCAATCCATCGGCTATGTAGATTGGTCATGACGTCCTGCAGAAAAGAACCATGAAATACGATACGAAGGGGGATTCCCCTCTGAACTCACATTACGACTGCCCGAAGAAGAAACTCGCGACCAACGATTTGCGATCTCAAATATTTCCCGAATTCCGAATCTCAACGATCTGGACAGACTACTTCAAGTTAGTCACTACCGTCGCGAGACATTCACATACTAATAGTCGGTATGCACGGCGAGGCCGAACAGCTAGAGATGACGCACGTTAGTAATTTACCCGGGGCAAGGCAAAGCAAGGCGACCGCGAGACGTCGATTTTCCGCATCGAAAGTCGAACATACTTACCGCTCACTAGTACTCACATGTACCGTACGACATAGCACTCGGGGCAATCACGCGTGCGCGATACTACGCGCAGGCAACCTCTGACGTGCATGACGATCAGGGCTGCATGCAGTGCAGTGCAGTGATGTGTACGTGAAAGACCTGTGCAAGATGGGCGACGTAGTGATCCCAAGAATGCTTGGTGACATAGTGACCAAGAATGCTTTGTGCGACTAGAGGCAATCACGAATGGACAAATCCTCTGGTGCGCGATGCGACGATCTACGGGACGTGCATGATTGTTCAGGGCCGCATGCAGTGTTATGATGTGTATGTGAAAACCGTGCAGTGGGATTGGGACGTAGAGCCCCTAGAATGCTTTCAGACGGTACATGTGAATACAAAGCAGACGCAAACGAAAAACAGCAGAAAATGCAGCGTGACCCGGGGGGAAAGAAGAAGAATCTAGCACCGGGAGAGAAGAAGAACCTAGTACGCCTTCTTGCCGGCAGCAAGCTGAAGGTGAGCGCTGTGCTCGTCGTACGGGAACTTCGAGGGCGGGATCTCTCGCCAGAGATCGGGGGTGAGGAATGCGTATGTTTTGGTAATCTGAGGACGAAATTGATTAGAAGAGAGGAGGGAGAGAGGAAAGAGAGGCGAACGTACGGCGACGAAGGTGGCCTTCAAGAAGTTACCCATAGTTGCCGTTGAACCCTTGGACTGGGTGTAGCAGTCCTCCACACCAGCGAGCTGGAGCAATCGTTTCGAGGCAGGAGCAGCGACGAGACCAGTACCACGAGGCGCAGGGATAAGACGGCACATGACGGAGCCGACCTTTCCGCTGACCTTGGACGGGACAGTGTGCGGCTCACCGAGATGGGCACCCCAGTAGCCTCTTCGGACGGGGATAACGGAGAGCTTGGCGAGGATGATAGCGCCGCGGATGGCGGTGGCGACTTCCTTGGCGCACTTGACTCCGAGACCGACGTGTCCGTCAAAGTCGCCGATGGCGACGAAGGCCTTGAAACGCGTGCGCTGGCCGGCACGGGTTTGTTTCTGCACGGGCATGATCTTCATGACTTCGTCCTTGAGCTTGGGGAGGAAGAAGTCGACGATTTGGTATTCCTTGACGGGGAGAGAGAAGAGGTAGATCTCCTCCATCGACTTGATCTTGCCGTCCTTTACGAGACGACCGAGCTTGGTGACGGGAACCCTGGATAGTCGAATGGTTGGTAGATGTTTCTGATGAACAGACGTCGTACGCACCACTCCTTCTCCTCGTCCTTGCGACCGCCACGGCGAGGTCCCCTGCGACCACGGCCTCTGTCACCACGTCCTCGTCCGAATCCACCACGTCCGCGTCCAGCGTCAGCCATTGTATGTTTTTCTTCCGGTTACTGTCGAAGCAAGCGAGAACGAGTTAGCATACGAGTTCGCTGGACGTCAGTCTGCGAGCAATATACGCTGCCAAGGGTCATCTGGACGCTGATCATGCCATCCATCCCGTAGCTCACGCATCTGAGCCACGAAACTTTGCAGACAACGTCCATAGCCTCTGTAGAGAGTACTGTCAGTCGTCCTGGGTGGAATGTGTACTCACGTCTTGAGGGAAGTCGGTGTCGGGCTCGTTGTCGATGTTCCCGCCTGTACTTTGACCGACGACTGTGTTGTGCAGGACCCCGGAAGCGCGCAATCATGTGATCGAATAAGGACCCCGAGTTATCCCCGCTCAGTTATGGGCGCTTTTGGACTTGTACGCGAACCGTCACGCTTCCCCATTGCGTGCATTTCGCTGGCACACTATAGACTCTCTGTGAACAACACATCGAGCGCACTGTCACCCTAAACTCAACCTTAGAAATGGCGTGGGACTTGGAATTGCTGCAAGTCCGTGGCGCAATGAACTTTCTATACGGCTCACAAACTCGCTCTATTGGTCGCTGTTCTTCTAGGTCACCAGCCCGTCGTTGGCTTACATAGTCCTCGGTGGTTTCGTCGTAGCAGTGAGTCGCCACTATCATACCCTTTACTTGCCTTCCATCCACCGCCCAAAGTCGCTCTCATTCTACTTTTTAACTATGTCCCCTTCCGTATTCCTAATCATGCAACACAAACATCCCTCCGTGAAACCGACGCTGACCTCCACTCCAGTTCAGCATGATCTCCCTTCTCATCAAAGAAAAGGTGCGTATCATCACATCTCTCCCCTGGTCAACTACACGCCTCTAACTACCGTACCCAAACACAACCAGCTCTACATAAGCGAAGTCGTCCTCGGAACAGCCTTCGGAGTCCTCATGGGCCCACACTGCGCCAACATCTTCGACCCCCGATCATGGGGAGACCGCACGCAAGAGATAACCCTCGAAGTTATGCGCATCGTCCTTGCTACCGGTCTGTTCGCTATTGGCGTCGAGCTGCCGCAGTCGTATTTAGCGGACCATGCGAAGGGGTTGTTAGTGATGGTGGTTCCGACTATGGCGTTCGGTTGGGTCGTCGTAGCAGGTGCGTCCTGAAGATCATACTCGACTGTTATCTGCTCATCATCCTATTCTATTTGATTGTAGTGGTGATATACGGCCTGTTCGAACCTATGAACTACATATCCGCCCTCGCAGTAGCCGCCTGCCTAACCCCAACCGACCCAATTATATGCGCCGCAATCGTCGGTACGTCCCTCTCCCTCTCCCTCTCCCATCCCCCCTCTCCCTTCCCCACTCTCACTCCTCCCACTCACACATACTACTGCAAACTAGGCGGGCGATACGCAATAAAACACGTACCCACAAACCTCCGCCGCATCCTCGCCGCAGAGTCAGCAGCCAACGACGGCATGGCGTACCCGTTCCTTAGCATATCTATATACCTCACCGTTGAGAGCTCCAGGAGGGTGGCTATCGCTAAGTGGTTCCTTGTTGGCTGGCTTTGTGCGTCTCCCCTTTCCATCTGCTATCTGCTTTCGTAGGCTCTGATAATGGTTGATCCGTGTGGTAGACGAAGTGGTTTTGGGAACGCTCATCGGGACGTTCTTGGGTGCGTATCACCGATTCCACATTCTGCGTACCATCTACTGACATATTTGCGTTCGGGTCACGGTGCAGGCATCGCCTTCTCCAAACTTATGCGAATCTCCCACCGACGCGGGTACATCGACAGAGAATCCTACGTCGCCCAATACCTCGCCCTGGCGCTCTTCACCATCGGCGTCGCCAGTTCGCTCGGCACAGACGATTTGCTCGCCGCGTTTGCCGCAGGTGCGTACCTCCTCCTCTTCCCTCCGCCACCTTCTTCTCCTCCCACCTCCCACATCCTCACACCAAATAACGCTATCTCATCGCGTTTCCATCCACACAGGCTCTGCCCTCTCCTGGGACGGCTACTTCAACATCCAAACAGAAAACGAAGTCTTCTCCTCCGTCATCGACCTCCTCCTCAACTGCGCCTGCTTCGTATACATCGGCGCTTGGATGCCCTTCCCCTCCTTCAACTCCCCGGAATTGGGCATCACACCGTGGCGACTTGTCGTGCTGTTCTTTGTGATTTTGGTGGTGAGGAGGATTCCGGCGATGCTTGTGCTTTATCGGTGGATACCGGAGATTAGTGGGTGGAGGGAGGCGCTTTTTTCGGGGCATTTTGGTACGTCGTTGCGTAGTTTCGTCGTATTGCAGCTTCTCAACTCGATTTTCGTGTTATTTAGGTCCTGTGAGTGTCTCTCGTGTTCCCTATTCCACTGTAACGTACTGAGAACTGATTGTCCGTAATGAAATAGATGGGCGTAGGAGCCGTCTTCGTTTCCACGCTCGCACTTAGCAGACTCCCCGAGCCGCACTCGCCCCCAGAGAATCAACAAGAGTACCTGGCTGCGACTCTACAGACGATCGTCGCGTTCATCGTGCTCGGATCTATACTCATCCGTACGTCTCCTAGCCTATCTCTATCCTCTATCTCCCATCCATCGTCTTTCATCATCATTCACCCCTCGTTCATCCCGCATCCTTCATTCATCGTACCGGTCCTTCTTCGTTATTCGCTATTTGCTCTCTGGATGTACGTCTAACACTGATATTCACTCGCCTCGCAGACGGCCTATCGATCCCATTCTTCTCCTTCGGTCGTCGTATCCATTCGCAAACGGTCTCTCTAACACGCACACTGACCTCTCGGAACAACACCATGGGCAACACGCTACCAGAATGGCTCATGGGCACACGACGTATGCCCCCAACATCCGAGATCGACGTGTACAGAGGTGTCGTTGGGCAGGACGTAGAAGCCGCACGCACCGGCGATCATAAACCCGGCGCACCCTCACCCCATATGGCCCAGGACGCAGACGTGCTGGTCGTCTCTCAGGGTATCGAGGAGGGACAAGAGGGTAGGATTCCGCACTTTGGAGAAGCTTCGTTCTTGGAAGAACCTCCGCGTACTAGGGAGAGTTCTTTAAGGCGGAGGACTACGGGTATGGAGACGCTTGGAAGTCCTAGCGGGCTGATTGCGAACGAAGTTCGTCGCTTTCATTCTGGCTTGAACTTGGATGCTGACTGGATGGCTGGCGGGAACGTCGTGTTACTCTAGAATGTTCACGGTGTTGCGCCTGCTGATACTGACCATGCTCAAATCATGCCTGACACTCAAGACGGCGAGACCCTCTCGACCGCTGGCAAAGTGCGGATCGAGTCGGTCGACGATAACGACGACGACAAGCCACCTTCGGGAGTACAAACCCCCGTAAAGGCGGTTCACTTCCCTCCCTCCCAATAACGTTTATGGAGGGGCCTTCGTGGCCACACCTGTGTTGTCCTCGGGCTTGTTCATCGGCCCTTCAACGACGACGCCGGTGGATATGTCGTTCGGATGGGATCGTCGATAGGGGACGAGGGCATACACATTGCTAACGAGATTTGGGGAGACCGTTTAGATTTCTCTCGCTTTTCATGGTTGTCAATAGAGTTAGAGTACTTGAAGACATTATCTTCGTTGCTATATCGAGAATTTCATCCTCGCTTCGCAACAAGGCACAAGTCATACAAAAGAAGTCATTGATCTGTTTCCGATGCAGGCAGATTTGAGTGCTAGTCACGTCAGTACAAATCTTCGCCGCGGTCAAACTAGCGTGAATGTCTAGCGTGTTCACTTGGTGAGACGACCTAGCATTTGAGTCATCGTATACTACGGAGTGTTTGCGAGTCGCGAAAGAATGACCTTAGTATGAGCGAGTGGTACGTTGGTGCGTGTTGATGTTACAACGGTGTATTCGTTCGGAGGACGGTACCGTACACTTTACACTTTGGCATACGCGTGCTAATAGACATAGTGCTTTCGTATCTCGTCAGTAATACAATAGTGGACATACGAGTCAACTGTGCATTTCTAATCGGTAGCTGCTGAGGTGACACACAAATTATGTCAATTGGGAAGTACACATATAGGGCATGTGATCACGCAGCTCGAAGTCTCATCAATACCGGCGTGCCTAGTACTACACATATCCGGCATATATACTTGCTCCCGGTGAAGTTGCGGGTGGAATACTGTGGCCCATCATACCCCAGTGGCAAATAATGACTCGCTACGAGTCGGACCTGACAGTTGCGTGCGAAGGTACTCCCATCTCGGCGTAGGTCTGTCACGCGAAAGGAGGCAGTCCCATTGCAAAGTGCCAGCGTGCCGTGCTTCCAGCGGTGTCGCTTACGACGTCGTTTGACACGATTCCATAATTCAGGTATCGTTCCTATGCAGAAATCCGGCGATGCCGTGTCCGAAGTTTCAAACGTCCCCGAGTGCAGGGAAAGTTGGTGCTCGCGGTTCATGGAGAAGTTTTGTCGGCCAAACGTCGTCTTCGCAGGCCAACCAAGCGACTTGGAATTCATTCCGGCAAAGGATGTCGTGGCAAAGGCATGGGGAGATGCGCGTGAGGTACAACGGGGGTAAGATAATAACCATTCTGTGATTGTATTCATCGTCTGGTTCAAGTGTTGCGAGCTCAGGAGTGCGAGTATCCAGAGGAGAGTAGCCCGGAAGCTTAGTCAACGTACACAGATGATGTGAATCCCTCGTAGCCTGGCATATCTGCTCGATGTTATTCTTGGTGTTCGGCGTTCTACCAGAGCAAGTGTGCATATACCGATGGGGAGACCGGCTGAGGGACGCAGGGCATGCAAAACCAGGCCAGCAATCGTTTGGAGAAAGGTACGTTCTGCTGAAGTACTGAGTATGCCAAGACGATACGTTGTAAACGACGGTAGACATGCGTGATATTGGCCTAACCAATGTCATACATGTCTGCTCTCATTTGCTGTCGAGAGGATGCATGAGCATGAGTTCTTGACAAACAGGTGTCTGAGCAGGGGTACTTCGGGGTAGAGAAGTCTGAATCTCAGTGAGGTAGAATGATGTTCGTTATTGTTCTCTGCAGTTGCAGGGCAGTATTTATACTAGTTACATGGGTGTGATGAGTCGTATCTACTGACATACATGTACTAAGGATTGGTNATGCTTGGTAAATACTGAATGTACGCTGAGCAAGCATTGCTAGCTACTGAATGAGAGAACGACTAATCTGGCCTTGTGTGATCATGTGCTATGAACGATTACATATGGACCTACAGATGTGAGAATCACATGCTTGATTGGATCTGAATCTTATCTACGCTACTTATCTAATCTACACTACGGTCCAGATAAGGAAACTGATCTGATGATCGTTTAACACACTAGCCAGCGGTTCAGGTGGGAAGCTTTCAACGACAGTAATGTCTTCGACTACGGTTCCCAAACTCTCCACCCCAAACTTGAACCCGTAGGAAGAGTGCTTGAGAACGTACGGAACAACCTTGTCTGGACATATGTTGAAGCCGAAGAAACTGACCCCATCGCGATCGGCCACCATGTCGGGGACGACATCGTGGAATTTATAATCCACAATTTTGAAGAAGTTGTAGGCCAGTTTCAAGGGTATTCGGACATCCAATTTCTCAAGGGCGTCAAGGTACGGAGAAAGCGCACTCCCGAGCAACCAGGGCCGGCCGTCGTCTACGGAACATCTCTCGACTCTCGTGTAGAAGGCAGCTCGAATAAGCGTGGCTATCACGCTATTGTGGACTCTACTGTCGTTGACAACGACGCGTTATGGAAGGCCGCGGACGATGTGAAGGTGAAGCGAGCCAAGCAGGATGAGGAAGAAAGGGAGAAAGAAGCCGCGAATGCCCATGGCGATGGCGTTGGCGTTGCAGCCAAGGGTAATGGGGGGAACCGCGGAAGGTCGAGGTCGAAGGGAAAGGGCAAGGGAAGGGCAAGGGCGGCATGAATGGTCAGACTTGAAGGGCGTGTACTTACGTGTACGGGTGTCATAAAGCAGACTAGTACTCCAGGATGATTCCATCGCCTTCTCTTGATATTCATTTCATTCTGCTTGTACGCTAACACAGTTGCTAACGAGGCTGAGTACTTCAAGCATCGTCTGCCTTCCAAGTCTTGCACAGAAAATAAGTGGGTAGACATCGTTACGTTGGCCGGAAATCGAGCTAATACAGTACCCTGCATATGCGACGCTATATATCTCCCATATCTTCTAAAGCTGACTTGTATAACGGTGTGTTGTGCTTGTAAGGTGATTGAAATCGGGATGTATCTCGCTAGACTTGAGGGTCCTGGTATAACAAGCAGTCAATCCGTAAGAGAACCTCACAATCACGGGGTGATTGAAATAACTTACGGTATGTATATCAGCGTCCTCAAGTGAGCCGCTTCCGTTTACCCCATCATCTGCTGGCATTGGCGTTGAAATACCAAGATGTTCCATTGTCGGCGTAATCTCATCCCCCTCATCGCCAGCGCCGATGTGCAACGACTGGCCAATATTGCCTACAAATCGCAGACTGGAGGTGACAGCAGGCAAACTACCAGATGTCGACATTTCTCCGGTAGGCTTGACTTGTCGTAGGTTGAGGATGAAGCGGCAGACGATGATGTGAAGTATCGGCGAGCGTTCGGCGCTAGAGACGAGATGAGATGTCGAGGAGCGCAGAGTTCGGCGATAACACGGGAAGTTGGCTTCGAGTTCGGGCGAGGAGT
>JAXQGX010001086.1:0-10063 GCA_037040455.1 Irpex sp. P115-07
GACAGGAGTCCAGGAAAAACAGGGTGCGGACAGCGTGTGAAGCAGTCGGGAGGTGGGCGATATGTGACGGCGGCGAGGTGATTGTATATGCGCAGTGCCACTGCGCACGGCGGCGGGTGGGCGGGTGGCAATGATGTAGGCTTGAAGCTTGAGGCCTGAAGCTTGAAGCCTTGAACGACGTCAGTAATCCCGGATAGACTGCTGCCAGCTCACCGTATCTCAACAATGAGATTTAGAGCGAGCCGGGTGCTGTATGCAGGTGGTGCGTGCAAGACTTGCATGGGGATGCAGGGTGGTATGGACGGTTGTACACTCTATAGGACATGCTACGCATTGGAGGCCATTCGTTTAAGTGAGTGGCATGATGCACGTCATACAAGTTTAAGTCAACATACGTGAAAGTTTACACCTGTGAGTGCCTAGTCACCTCGTTCGCCAAGCATCGCTATCGAAGCCGTCTTGCATTGATCGAGCGGTGGCAGGAATGGTTGGGAGGGTTCCAGTGGGAGTAGCATTAGAGGCCGAGGCTTGGGGCGTGACGAAGCAAGCAACGACCTAAAGGTCGGGATGGATAAAGGTCGTGGCTTAAGTGGTGTTGATGAACGGCGATAGAGACGGAGAACGGAGAGTGTTAGACTTAGAATGCGCGAGGGGCCTTCGCGCGAGTGACGCGGAAGAGGTAAGAAACGAACATACTTAAGTTAACGCGCCTGACTTGAAGGTACTTAGGTGTTTGTGGACTTGGGTGAACTTGTGCGATCCGCCTTAGGTGCCGCCGTCGATATACGCACCATATCCTTAGGATATTCCCCGGACATCTGAGCCGCGTATATCTGACGGATATCGTACTCGGGATATCAACAGGATATCCACAAAATTTATCTCGTCGTTATACTCCGGATCACCGCAGTATATTTCCTTTNACAGTATAACCCCCGACTATCACCGCGCTATCACTCGCGCTTTTATCCGCCCAATATCTTTTTCGCCTGGGCGTGTACTAGTCGGATTTCTCACAGTTTTCGGGAGGACAAATACATTGTGCGGTATATACGGTCGTCGAGACTTGATATGCCTTCTGCGTTCCCCTATGTACCCCATCATACGAGAAATTCAGCATACGAGAAACTAATGAATATAGAAAGCGTTAAAGGGCCATATCCTGCATCTCAGGTGAAAGAACCGAGGCTTTCATCCAAATGCCACGGTGAGCTTTCTTGACCGGCTCAAGGGAGTAGACGTTGGAGATAGTGATCTCATAACCGCACCACTGCTCCATTCGGTTTTTGCCGTTGCATGAGAACACGATGTCGCCATTGGGCATGGTCCGGGATTTCTTCCAGGAGAAACAGGACCTGCATACCCGGCACTGAAAAGGCAGTTGCTGCCCCCACGGTTGTACCACCGTCTCGGCCCACGCAAACCGAGAGGCCTCACCCGACTTCCTGAGCCAGATGATGTGGGTATGACGGCCAACGCTACGACACTGATCGAGAAGTTCTTCAATGTCCCTGGCGGGGTCCCTTCCGCGCATCACAATCGTAGTAGCGAATTCCTGCACGAATGGGTAAATCATACAGGGAACCAGGCCGTGGGCGGTAAATGCAAAGCAGTTGGCAATATCGTATCTAGGGGAAGTCAGGATTCGACTTGTGTCTGGTAACGATTGTGTACGTACTTCATGATTGCATCACGCAGCGCCAAAAGCGATGTCTGGTGTGAGACGACGGCCCCGCAAGAGATCATAAAGAAGGATATTTCACGTTCCCTGAGTGGTATCAGGACATGAGAAAGAATCTCATCGAAGAACTACGCAAATAAGTAGAGACAGCTGCCTGACGATTGAGCTCACATACCTGGAGCACCGGCACCGCAGCATTGGGCTGCCAGAAGAGGTCCCCACGATTGTCATCAGAATGTGTGTGCAGAAATATCATGACGTATTCATATCTGCAATGTGCAGTGATCAGGAAAGGTCTGAAGCAGCTTCTATTGTCACGTACGAACTAGCACGCCGGCCCATGTTCGCAATTGCAGCCAGCGTGGAGTCTTTATTTGCCGTGTCGTCCATTTTTAGCGTGTGTTCGAGATAGAGGAGGCGCGTAGGATCGCTAAAAGGCTCATACCAGACACGAAGGGCCTGGGACAATAGATGAGCCGGTCCACCTACAAGAGATAGTCCTTGCAACGCGATGTCGACGATGCACAATCTTGGGACTTTCAGAGTCGACTTCAAAGAGAAGTATGTTTTGGGCTCCACTTTCAAGCCTTCGGGGTAGACGGCTCGACCGGTCGTGGTATACAAGCCCTGTGGTTCATTGTCAACTTACAGAAAGCTATAGGAAAGGGTATTAGGTACCTGATAGCATTTCGACACTGCATGTGTTGCGCCTTCGCACACCGGACACTTGAAGGTCCACTTCGCCAACCTGTCTTCTTCTACTTCTTGCAGTTGAGGAAGACAATCAAAGCAGACAGAACGTCCACACGCGCACTCCAATAGGCGGCCGCCATCGCGACAGATGACGCACCACTGGACAGTATTTTCAACGACAGTGATGAGGAGAATGAACAAGTCGCATACCGGATCACCTTCTGAGTCAGCCTCCTCCCGTTGCGCAGTAGTTGTAGCTACCAAAGGTGTAGCTTCAGAATCAATTGATACTTGAGCTACCTGGCCCCCCATCGTGGAGAGCTTGACGATGGATGATGGAGAAATGAAGGTGCGTGGCAGCAACGAACGGGGAGTTACTAGTGCGCACACGCTATAGCCTTATTGGGACGTCACGTGTGTCACGTGTTTGATGGCGGCATCGCGGCGGACAAACCTTGTGATAGCGATCGTAGCGGCTGGCTGGCGGTTCAGCTGGACGGTTCACCTATGATATATGAGGAAGGATTGATGGGATCAGGACACTTCGAGAATGCCCTCTGACCGTCGTATGCAAAGGACATGAACACGAATGATATGTGAGTAAGTAGACAGTACATATCTAAGTAATTATCAATGTACATTGTAACTGTCCTTTCGCTTCTGAGCTCGCTGCTCTACAGGGGGTCCAATAATATCATAAGTTCGTGAACTACTAGTACCAGTCGACCGTGTCCGAAATGAGGGAAAAGGCGGTGTAATAGAGTGCGAACGTGAAATCGTGACTGAAGGAGTAGGTGGGCCAGCACTATTTCCACCCACTAATAAGCAAGCGCATCAGTCGATCAACCTGTCCCGTTATGTTATGCAATGATGCCTGAGCGTATTGAGTCCGCTCAATATCGCGCTCCCCCACTGCTAGTGATTCCAAGTTGTCGTCGTCGACATCGTGAAGTAACCCGGCAAGATGATCGAACTTCGGGGCGACAGTTTCGAGATCAAGGAGTACGCGTGCAATGGTTTGCTGGGTCAACGCCTGCCTATTCGTTCGTGCGAGCTCTTCAAATTCTTCTCGCGTCGGCCTGCCAGTGGTTGATGCCATCGAAGTGCTGTCCTCGGCGTCAGATTCGATGCTTGTAGTATACCCAGACTCAACGCCACTGCTGAAGTCGCTCTCTGCATCAATCGGGACCTCGGTGACTGCAAGTTCTGGGCCATCATTCTCGTCAATAGCGCTTGTTGTTCTACGCGCCACAAAGCTGCTACTCTCCCGTACGATGTCTGCAACAGCGAGGGAAGCATGCTCCACAGGACTCAATTCCGAAACTCCAACGAAGTGACGGGAGCCGAAGCCTGAGCAATAGACTCAGTTGCAGAGTCGTACGAGGGCACAATACCCTCAGTGTGGGCCAGTCGGTAGGCTTCTTCCTTGGTATCCGGTATCCACGATCGTAGATTTGGTAAGTTGATGGATCTAGACATGCGCAGAATCTCTGTCTGCGCCACGGCAGCGCGAATATGCTTGCAGACACCACCTCGGTGTTGGAAGTCTAGGCAGGTACACGAGGTTCTCGTTTGACTGATGACTATCTCATAGCTGGTTGGATTCTGCTCATCTGCAAGAGCCAAAGACGAATAACAGGTAAACTTGGCTGAATTTAAGGTGTCGTTGAATTCCGGCATGCTGATTTGTTTGTTAGACACCAGGAGTGCAGCGGCCATGTCCCGAGTTTCATCCGCGCACCAAAATGCAACGGGTATGAATGGAACGGAGATACGTTGCCGTCCCTGGAGAAGTGCCGCGCCACCAGGAAGCTTCTTCAATTGAGTTTCCCGGCGCTTCAACTCCAGGTCCTCAACGTCACGCTGCTGGAAGATGGAAGGAAGGGCGTGGAAAATGAGAAGATGAACAAGGACGTCGATGCGAAGACGGTGTCCTCCGTGCTGCCCTTGTCGTAGGTGTTTCCGCTTAAGTACACCATTAAAGGCTTCAAGGTGATTTGTAGTTGGCAGGATTTTCTTAATTGGGCATTCGAGGCGTTGGGCAGCCTGAATACGTCCCGCCTTTGACCAGCTTTTCCAGAGCGAATCACGGAGCCAATATTGTACCAAGTAGTCCAAGTGCTTTATCGCGCCATCGGCAACAGCAATATCGCACTGCAGGGAATCACTGCCAATCTGGAAAAGAGCTAAGTGGTATATGGCTGTACGTACCGTATATACCATTTGTACCAACATACACGTCCCCCCTATATTTACTGCACATACCACCCGCGAGGAATCTATACCAGTATATACTCATCGATACCGGAATAAACATACACGCAGGCAAGATATACCACAATGTACTACTCCTTACTCTGTATAGTTTTTTGTACCCATCCATATTGAGCGGTAGTCATACAGATATCAATGAGAGAGGTAAAAGGTTGTCATTATTGCTATCGATGATACTAATGGGATACATATGTACATAAGATAATTGTGATGTCCGCGGTGGCACGACAAGGCCACAGCGGACTCATACTGCTACACCTCGGAGCGCGTACCACCGCTGCTGACGTGGCCAGTCCGTCGGGAAAAACATCTGAAGAGAGAGTTAATGTTTGTACGAGGGGGCAAATCAACATAATGACTTACCGAAAAGCCTAGCGTGTTACCTTGCACTACAGGCTATGGCGACGAGTAACGAACATAAGTAAGAATTAGTACAGAGCAGTGACTACCCACAACGACGACGTACATATATTTTCCGGCTGCATACGCAAGCAAGACAGCAGTGCCCTATGCACCGGTGAGGTTCATGTACTGGTGCCGGACTTAGTCGATAGGTACCAGTGAAGGGACTATACAGGAGGGACAGAGAACAATGTTAGTACGTATGTCGACGACACAAGTGATTACTTACGCAACATGTCGTCGGTTCCCGTTAGCATGTCAACAAAGTGTAGACGACACGCAATGAGACCTGGAAAACAGTAACTACGAGACAAGACGTGGGGGACGTGAGGTAGCCTGAGCGGCGACTACGATAGCATGAGCGATCGTACCATCTGACAGAGTGAATGGTTACTTACCAAGAGAGTTCTCCACTCATCCCCTCTCGCACTGATCGTGACGTTGGACATCAAAACGACGGCTTGCAGAGAACGGCCGCGCGTCGAATCAAAGTCTATGTGATACAAGAAACTCCACAGTCCACCTGAAACAGGCGCATGCGGTTATAGGCAGAAAGAGAGTAGACGCACCGTCTCTAAGTGTAATCCCACATCTTGTATGGGCCACACATGCCAGCCAAATCTCCACTTATCAAGCACCAAGTACGAATTTCCTGTGGCATCCGCGGTGACTGAGGGACAGAGATTAGCGGCATTCCCTGCCATCGTAGAGCGAAGCGGAGAAGGACTGACCGATTATTGATAGAGGGGTTACGACGGACTTGGAGATGGGGATGTTGGATAATGGATTCGGATGCAGGATGAAGGATGTTGAAGAAGAGAAGGAGAGTCGAGAGAGAGAGAAGGAGAGAGAGTCTGCGTGTAAACGCTGAAAGCTTGCAATCAACAAGGTCATGTGATCCGGTGACGCAAGCGCTCCCCGCCGACGTCGACGCGTCAGTTTCCCCAGACATCATGCATCATCGAAGGCTCGAATTTTCAGAGGCAGAGTAGTGAGTACGTATGTTACGCGAATGTAGTACGTTGTAGACAGACTGCACCTTTGCGGCCTGACTCAGGGTCACAATCTATGTCTCACCGTCCTCACTCGACTCGCCTAAGTACGCATCACTATGCCTCGAACGCGTGAGTATTTATTCATGTCGCGGAACCCGAGCTGAAAGCGATGCAACGGGCCCTTCCTTTCATGCTCCTTTCCCAGTCTCGTAAGTGTCCAAAGTCGCCGCTATAAGCATAGATACTTATCACACATAAGTTATGAATATATACGAATGATAAGGGTAAGTGATGCTGTATACCACTACATATAGGTCTCGACATCACAGCTTGGTATGTACGGTACTTATATGCGGTACACGGCGGCATAGAGCGCCCAGCGCCGGTATGTACAAATGGCTTTTTCCTGATTGGCACGCGAAGCGCATATGGTAAGTCTCCCCTCTGAAACGAGCTTCTTCGCGCTGTCGAAGTCAATCGTGTTAACGAGCTGATCTTCAAGCCGCCGAAGACGATCGCGTATGTCCTGATGTTCGGAGGTAGATCCCTTGACTTGAGGGAGCAGCCGTCAAGCGGCGGGATACGATCTCTGAATTGAGCTCCCAGCTGTGTTATATTAGACTTGAGATAACTAATATAGCAGAGTAACACTACCTTTTACATGACTAAAGTATCCTAACACAGACCGTGTACAATGTACAGCTGAGTGTTGGAAAATAGCACTGGCAGGAATCGAACCCGGAGCCTTGTTGCGACCGTCGAGTGCATCGAAGCTGGAGCGCGGCTGAGTTTGAATAGTTTCTATGGCTGGGTTCACTCGCTTTCTTGTGAGCGTGAGTGCTCACTTAAGGGCTGTTTTTCTTCCTGGTTAGTACAATGATAGAATAGGGACGTAGTAAGGCTAGGCTTACCTGAGCTTTTATTCAGAATGGTACAGTTGTTGTGCTTACAAACATCAGTTTGTGTTTGTAGTTTTATAAGCGCCAAAATACAAAACTGGTAAAAGGGATAAGAACAGACGATAACAAATTGCTTACCGCAATGTAGTCCGATCAATTTCCCACACTTTGGGGGACATGAACGTCACATCTCGCGACGCCCAAAACGCGACTTGACGTTAAACGTTAATGCTCCAGGCAGTTGCGGCACCCAGACGCCCGGCACAGCGACGGCTTGATGGCGGCATACCGACGCCATGGCGTGTTGCAGCACGCTCTCTGCCCAAGTTGCGCGGGCAGAGCCTTTGATCGTATTACCTAGAAAGTCAATAGCATCAATTTTGTGAAAAATACGATCGGCCTGCTTTGTGAGATGTAAAAACATTATAACTACACCAGCCATGTTGCGGCGATGCTCCCGATGCAAGGTCGAAAAAGAACCGAACAAATTCCAACTAAGGCAGAAGGACAGTAGCGGGGGCAAGAAAGGAGGATGCTGAGCCTGTACACGGTATAGCCTTATTGGGACGTCACGTGTGCCACGTGCATCAGCTCGGCATCACGGCTGGAGACCTCCGAGATTGAGATCGTAGTGGCTGGCTGGCGGTTCAGTTGGGTGGTTCGCGGCCGACGTGCGACGCGGCGGGTCGTTCATGACATGACGCAATCAAGGCTGCTTTGAAGTGTGTGCCGTATAAGTACGGAGATCATTGTGTATTAAATTACTGGTAAGTATAAACACAATAAGTATACTCTATACATTAGTGCACATTGTATGATTCTTTTCTTTTCTGGGCACGTCTCTCGACAGGTGGAGCAAGAATTTCGTAAGTACGTTTTTGAGTTGAGCGAGTCCGAAAAGATGGTAAGGGGGGTGTAATAGAGCGAGAGCGCGAAGAAGGGATGGTTTGAGAGTTATTACCACTGGTCACCTCGCGCAACATCCGCTTGAATTGTCCTCCTAGATTATCGAGAGCTGCATCAATCCGGCGTGCTCGCTCAATATCGTATTCGGAGCCCTGATCGAGGTAAGCGTCGACGTCCCGAAGCAAACTAGCAAGATGGTCGAATTTGGGGACAGACGTCTCGAGGTCAAAAAATACGCGCGCGATGGTTTGTTCATTCAACGCCTCTCGATTTGTCCGCTCGAGCTCTGAGAAGGCGTCTCGTGTAGGCCTGTCCGAGTCTGTCGGGATCGAAGGTATGTTCGCAACGTCTTCAGTGCCAGATTCGGCGCCTGTAGTGTACCCAGACTCAACACCGCTACTGAAGCCGCTCTCCACGTCGATAGGGACATCAGAACTGTCCAGTTCGAGCGCATCCTTGGGATGGGTAGTGTTTGCTGAGGTACGCGACACAAAGCCACTACTCTCCCGGACAATGTCGGCGACGGTGAGTGACGCATGCTCAATCGGATTTAAGTCCAGCTCGAGTGAAGCCGTTGTGCCAGTGGCCAAGTCGACTTGAGCCCGAGACTCCTCGTTACCATCATGTGATGGTATAGAACCTTGAATATGGGCAAGACGGTAAGCCTCTTCTTTCGTACTAGGTATCCAGAGCCGAAGGCTTGGCATGTCGATAGATCTCATGGTGCGCAGAATCTCCGCCTGTGCGACGGCGGCGCGAATATGCTTGCAGGCGCCACCCCGATTCCGAAAGTCAGGGCAAGTACACGATGTTCTCGTTTGGCTGATGGATATTTGATAGGTTGTCGGGCTCTGCTCTTGCTCAAGCGCGAGGGAGGAATAGCAGGTGAATGTGAATGAAGCCGACTTCTCATCAAAGTTCGGCATACTGATCTGCTTGTTAGAGACGAGGAGTGCAGCGGCCATGTCCCGATCCTCGTCGGCAAACCAGTACGCAACAGGGACAAATGGAACAGTGATACGCTGGCGTCCCTGAAGAACTGCCGCGCCACCGGGGAGCTTCCTCAATTGGGTTTCGCGGCGCTGGAGCTCAAGATCTTCGACTTCGCGCTGCTGAAAGATTGAAGGGAGAGCGTGGACAATCAGAAGATGAACAAGAACATCGACGCGAAGACGATGTCCACCATGCTGTCCACGACGTAAGTGCTTTCGTTTGAGTACACCGTTGAATGCTTCGAGATGATTTGTTGTTGGCAGGATATCATTAATGGGACGCCCAAGACGTTTGGTAGCTTTAACACGCCCTGCCTTCGACCAACTTTCCCAAAGTGAAAGGCGAAGCCAGTACGTTGATAGGTACTCCAGGTGGTTCAGCGCGCCGTCAGCAACGTTGGTGTCGCATTGTTCGGAATCGCGTGCCGTGGATATAGTAAGTTTCTCCTTCGAAACCAGCTCCTTTACGCTATCGAAATCTTCTGAGTCGATGAGCGCATCTTCCAGTCGTCGAAGGCGATCACGAATATCTTGATGCTCAGCGGTAGCCCCCTTCAGTACTTTACCGCGATGGTTCTTCCATGACTGACAGAGATGGAACTTGCAGATCAGGAGTATGACGTATGGGAATACTCGAAGAAGTGCCCCTCGTTCCATCAAGTCGGTATCGGTGATTACAATCCAAACCTCGAACTCCTCTCCGTCACGGCTACCCATGGCCTTCTTCCACGCCTGCAGAAGCCGCTCTAGGATCGCTGTGTCATATCCCGCCGCCGTCTTCTGGTTTGTTCCTGGCGCAGAAAATAAAAGGAAGGCGAGAGGTACTCCACGATTGGCCGCATCGACCCCCATCACGATGAATAAAAGCAGCTTCTTATTGCTAATGCCAAATGTCCCGTCGAGGATTACTTGTGAGTGATGCCCATATCTCCACGCCGCTTCCTTCATCTCGGGAGTCGCTATGCAGATTTCAAGGCGCTCGTTTTCTTCCGTTCGAGGTGTATAATGGAAGATGGCATCGTAAAGGGTCTGATTGAATTGTGGTGAGTCGCGATCGAGCCACTCGTGAACGTTGATTGCGAACGGAGCGAGCAACCATTAGCTTACATGTGATCTGGCTTAGGACCCCCGATAATACACCAAGCGCCCATATGCCAAAAGTCCCGGATTTGAGGGCGCCGCAGGCCGCAAAAATGTCGAAAATCCCGGATTTAAGGCCAT
>JAXQGX010001088.1:0-10195 GCA_037040455.1 Irpex sp. P115-07
GAAAGCTCAACTGAAGCGCAAATAGGTGTAAATTTTGAGGGGGAAATGGCCAATAGCTTGCCTTCAATCTAATGATGCGAAGCTCTTATAATCACAATGAATGACTCTCACATGATAGCGTAGAACACGAGTTGGTAGTTCTAGCTCGTGAATGCATTGCGCTTGAAGAGTAAAGATCTCGAACACAATCTGGTACGAGGGTCAAGCACTGGTGAAAAGTATACATCAGATGTATAAGTAACCACGGTAACGTTACAAGACTAATTGAGCACACTTACTAGTATTCGACTGAGCCGGGCTGAGCAAATTTAATCTCCGTAGTTACGACACTATTACCGTTCTGAACGAGGGGGTTGTCAGCTGAGCATACGTCAACAAATCCACTGAATCGATATACCATGGCTTCAATAGACCTCAAATCAGCACTACAATTTGTTGAGTGGAAGTTTGCAAAAACAATACCCTTCTGGTTGCTCGGATCTTGAGGGATAGTTGTCAGATATTCGTCCCATTCTGTAAGTTTCCCTCGCACATAGCTCCGTGCGTTCAAGTTGGACAATAACGTGACAACATAAAGTGACTGGATCGGCAGTTCGATGACGCAAAAGTACCAAGTTTCTGGCTTTGCTCCCATCTGTGGAATATACAGCATTGAAGTGTTAGATCGTACCGTTCAGCGAGAATATGAGACAATGTTACCAGCACTAGATCTACTATTGACAGAATAGCCGTCCAGAGACCAGTATTGATGGTAACCACGATGCCACGATATAGGAGTTGTCGCGTCCTGCAAGCACGAGAGATAGGTCTTGTTGGCATTCAGAAAGGTACTTTACTTACTCTTTATACACCGGAATACCGTTCTGTAAAAGCAGCTTGACGAGAGAGACGCATATTACCACATCTATCACGGCGGTGCAAGTGCGATCCGAGATTTGTAGTCTCTAAACGTCCTTAAGGCTCAGCCAAACAGGTGACAATACTGGTGAGAATATTACCTTCATGGGCGGGGTGTTCACTATACCAAGGTGATTGCTACGTAGCCTGATGTAAAACATCAGTAACATCCTGCGTCAGTTAGATTTAACACAGAAGACGTACCCCAGAACGTCGAACGCTGATCAGGTTCGTTGATGTGTTAGTACATTAATGGCACTGAGCAGAAGATGGTGCTCGCTTACAAACAGTCACGGCTATCGACGCAGAACAAAGGTCAGATATGTGGCGTTACAATAGCAAGCACCTCTCACAAAATTGGTAAAGGCCAGCAAGGATCTGTATAAAGGGGTTCAATATCTGCGGTACAAAGCCATCAGGAGATATACTATTACCACAAATACGATAACGGCCCATTTCCAGCGGTGGTAAGCTACTTATTTGCGTGTGAGTGTTATGAGAAAACCCGAACATTGGGATCTTACCTCCTAGCCGGTATATTCTCCATAGAAAAACGAACTGCACGGTAGAAGTCACGATGGCCTGCGACGCAGCAGGTGAGATAGTTTTGCTACAATGAAACTTTGACTTACACCAATCCAATCTGAATGCTGGCGTGGAAATCATTCGCTGCCGGTCACCAATGTGTCTCGGCGAGACAATTCAAAAGCACGTACTAGCATGATACTAACCACGAAGCTAGATTAGATTCATGTCAGGCAAAGAAGGGAGAGCTCGCAACTGACGGTAAATTGCTATTAACCACTGTTACACTTCCCCAATTCTTGATTAGGGGGCTCCATACTGGGTAATTTAACGACCGAGGTTAGTCTTACAATAAGCCACGAGTTCAGGTGTGCTTACGTGCAGTAAATTGAAGCGTTAATCTAGCGGTATCCATTATCCTAGAAAAAGAAAGGTTGTTTAGTACTATCGTAATCTGTTTATTATACCAGGTTTACCATAGTACAAATATCTATTTGACATAAGCACGATGAGGACTTGGATGAGGACAGACACAAAGGGGCAAGACTCACGAGAACCTTCATAAATCGAGTATCCGTGGGATAACTTGGACACAGACCAGTAAGCCCACGCTAAGGCGACTGGAAATTGCCGTACCTAGCATAATACAAGAACCTAGCACGAATTCAACGTCCACGTAAGATTGAGGGCGATCTAGAAAGAGACCTACGTTTGCACGCATATTATTCCCCATATGGCAAACGAAAACGAACTTCCAATGAACATGGCACCAAAACTAGATGTAAGGTCATGGATGGGTATGTCTTGCACAGGGGACGACATTGATAGGTAAGGTCTGTAGTTGCAGCGTCCGAGCCTTCAGACAGTTTTATAAGGCAAGTATTCAAACGGATCCAACATTACGGAATTGGTCCCGGAGAGTTTAAGGAGCTTCATGATGCCATCCGGTTCCTAAAGCCCGAAAGAAAGATCGCAGAACGTCCATGGCCTTGGGACCATTCGTCTTACGGAGTCTCGGCATAGCACGTACCATGGCTTGTAGATACATATCCGCAGTTTGCATTTCCGAAACTATTTGTGGCATATATCAACCTTCGACCCAATGGAAGGGACACAAAGCGATGGCAGAGGCACTGTATAGTGTGGTGCTTCTTGCGCTTTGATCGTTTGCGACGGTCGGGTAGTACGTTGTAGACACTGGCCATACGGATTGCCGCTGTGTATTGCGAAATCATCAAGGCATCGGAGTGCGATTGATACGTAGGCATACAAAAACAACGTTCCTAAACTGTATCGTGAGCTTCGCGAACAGATGGAAACCAAATGAGTGTGGCCAGAAGACATGCCTTGTATGAATCCTCCACAATGGGCGGAGCGATGGAGTCTTCTACAACTTCCATGTGGCATAGGTGCTTTCATCATCGCAGCCTGAAGAAATGAATCAACTTGAAATGATACCTGATACAGTTCTATGATCAGCTGAGTTGCACGAATGAAACAATAAAACAGAGTCACCGGGAGTCACCGGTCACCGGTCACCGTCAGGATCTTCAGGTTACAGTTCAATGTGCACCCACATGCAATGAGTGATATACAGGTTTAATCAACAACGGGACCACTTCATCATTACGAGAGACCACGAGAAAAGTGGTGGCCAGGTACTTAAAGTATGCAACAGGAAGGACGACACAGAGATAAGATAGAAACCGAGAGGGGTCCGAGCAATCAGAGAAGAGAACGTACAACAGTGTCGAGCAATAAAAATAGAGAGAGATGGGTTGTTACCCAAGCACATCGATTGACGTCAGTGCTCAGCGAGGAGCAACGTACGGCAGCTGCCAGTGTAGTTCGTTCGTCTGCCCAGTGAACGACGCAGGTGTGGTCACGCGGAACTGTGTTCCCACAGGAGGCTGCGGAACCGTGGGCATTGGAGCTGGTTGAACCATGGGCATTGGCCCTGGTTGCATGGGCTGTACATGTGCTGGCTGCCCTGCAGTGGACTCAGCTGGCGGTAGAGGGGCAACAGACGGTCCCGTGGTCGCTGGTGGTGGTGGTGTTGGCATCGACGGCGGATGAGGCGTAGGCGTTGCCGAGTGCCTCGACATAACCGAGCTTGCCCGAGAATTCTGCGCCGACGCCTGTGTACTGTTGACATTCTGCTGCGCCATTTGACCGTACGAACTTGGTCCGCTGGCCGTGTATTGAGGATAGCTACCGTACGCCTGATATGACATGGCCGTGTACCCTGGTCGTTGCATCGTCTGCATCTGGATGCTTCCCCCTGGTATTGCGGGTGGCGGGTGATACACGATGGGTTGGCTAGTGTGTGCGTATGAGCTCGCGCCGTGAGATGGATAGTGCGGGAATTGATAGGAAGTCCAAGGTCTTGACGTATTGTAATACGAGGTAGTGGCCTGCGGTCTTTGTAGTGGCGTTGCTTGGGGGAAGGGCGCGTATGTCGGTGCTTGCTGGTAGGGCGGTCGGTACTGTGGAGTTTGCGGTTGATGAGGAGGCACAGCCTGAGGCTGTGTGTACGAAGTGGAAGCCATAGGTTGTTGGGGCTGAGGATTGTAGGGGTACGAGGGTGGAGGATTGTGATTCACGGGACCACTACTCGCGACTTGAGAGCCTGTGGATATCTGAGGGGCTGACATACTGATGGGGGGACCTAAGGGTATTGAGGTGAGCGCACATCCGTGGGATAGTTGAAAAGACTCACGATCAGGAGGTGGGAGGAACGAAGCGATTTCCGTAGGCTTCTGCCCAACCACAGTCTCTATATTGCCAAAGACAACACTGCCCCACTTAAATTCTCTCTTCATACCGCGGTCCCAGATAACCTCCACAGAGCTAGTCTCCTCGACAACTCGCACAAGGGAGACTTCAAATACTCCCGCGCTGACCCGTAACTTGATACGGGTCATCGGTGGCAGGGCGAGAAGCTCCTTGCGGATTCTATCTTGTTTCGCAGCTTTCTTAGCCTCCGTAATGGCCTAACATGGCATTAGTCGTGAAACTGGCAAGCTGAGGGGCTTAAACTTACAGGATTATGCTGAGAACACAGCACCTCGACTTCAACCTTCCTAATACGCTTCAGCACCGTAGGTTCCGGGTTAGGTTGCGCGAACTCTGGTGGTTGAATGGGTGGGGCAGCGTTCCAATCCATAGTTGTATGCTGTGCCGAATTCGCGCTCAGTAGGCTGGGGTCGATAACAGCTGGGGGGAATGACACTGGCGGTGGTGGTTCGACGAGTACAACTTCCTTCTCGACCTCTCGCAGGACATTGTACACAATAAAGTTGCTCGCGCCATCTCGTGCACAAGAAACGTGGAAAGCCTTGGGACACTTGCCCTTCGTGCACTGTATAGGCGCACCATGAGTTCTATGTCGCGTCTTCGTGCACGCGCTGCATTTCTGAGCAACGTAAACCACGAATGTGAGCATAGTACTCATCAGAGAATAGCATATAGCCACTTACAAGGTTCCACCGGTCCTTGACGATTGCGTCGACACCCATCACAACCTTTTCTGCCACACCCCCGACTTCGACTTGATCTACCCACGTCTCCGGAACGACGTTCGCGCATTCCTCGTGCGCCATCCACACCCCATTTCCAGTCTTTCCCGCACCACTGTCCGCCTCAATCCTCCATACAGGCGGGTTGTGAACGCGCAGCAACCCATCCTGGCTCTGTGAGACACATAAACAACACGGGAACACGTCTGGCTCCTTGGGTTTCGGTCCAAGCTTGAGAGTGACTTTGGGTGGCTTCGAAGGAGAGGGTGGCTGGGGATTCGAAGGAGTCGAGGAGGGGTTGGTGTTCCCCTTAGATGACGGACGGGGTAGGGGAGGTGACTTGGTGATGACGACTTCAGCTCGGTTGACTTTAGCAGTCCTCTGTTTCTTGCGTTTCTGAGAATCGTCACTTGAAGTATCGGACTTGCGCTTCTTGGGGCGTTTGGGCTTTTCTTCGGACGTTTCCTCGACCTTCGATGAGGGCTCCTGAGGCTGCTGTTCTTGCAGCCGCTCAGCCTCGCGGTCCCGGAGAAGCTGGTCAACATCGATACGGACGCTGAGAGTAGATGAATAAAACAAAACCGCTGAATGATGTCAGAGGACGTACCTAAAGTCGACACATTCGCAGGCCTTAGCTACGCGACCCATGTCGAGCCAGCTGTTGAGAGCAAAGTTTACACTCTCAGCGCAGTTGAATCCGAGGTTAAAGCCGGCGTGATATCCACGAGGGAACGTGACCACGAACTCGCCAGCGTGTTGGACGAGACAGTTCGGACGACATGACGACTGCCCGAGCACGGTCGGAGACGCCAAAAACGACTTGTGCCGAAGGAATTGTGAACAGTTTGAGACCTCTCGCGGGAAGTAACCTGTGAAACAATAAGCATACACGACCACAACTACCATAGAAGACTCACCTCTCATGACTGTCTCAAGAGCAGAAGCACGCCCCTGCGGAATGGCATACCAGAACTTGGGTGCCCCAAAGTGGATGTAGTTGATGCTGAAGAGGTCCATGTCCTCTACGTGCCAGGCGAACGTGGCCCGCCACATACCGAAATATAGATAAGGTGTATTGACACCTGGAAGACCCTTCTCAGATGCGGGAAGAAGACGAGACAGAGCAGACGGCAGGTGTGCTACGTTCCAGGCGGTCGTTTCGTCGGTGAACAACGATCCTGAAATACATCGTTCACTTCAGTGTACGGCAGGTTGTAGTGCATATACTTACCTGCCATGTCGGCACCATACCATGCAGGTTTACCCAGACCACACGTCCTCCAGTATCGTCGCTCCAGCTCCTTACAAAACTCAGGCGTGTAATCTTCGGGCTTCGTATTTGGTGGCAACCAGTCAGTGTGGGGGTTGAAGCTATCCAAGAACACTACGTCCTTGGCAGCCCGCTCAGCCAAAGCCGCTTCACGAGCTTTGCGTGAGTTGCCGTTACGACGGCCTTTCGTCGCTGGCTTCTCGTCATTCTCGTCATCCTCAGCAGCCGGAGTATGCGCGGTATCGACCTGCGACTTGCTGTCGTCCTGCACCTCGTCGAGCGACACCGAGGACACGACGTTATCGAGCAAGGGTTTCTCTTCATCGTTATCGAGAACGCGAGAAACATTGACTGCCTCGTGGTCATCGCCCACCTGTTCCTCTTTCACGATCACCTCTGGGCTAATCTCTGGCTCGGCAGTCTCCGTGCCCCTGGTCTTCCTTCTACCACTCCGTCGCGTCGTCGTCGTCGACGGTCTGCTCGCTCCGCTCGTTGAACGGGCGTGCAGGTCCATCTCAGCAACGCTCGGTGCGCGCATCTCGTCCTTTGAGCAGAGTTCGGCCCATTCACGAACACTCATGAATTTGCGGCGCTCGATATTCTGCTGGCGAAAGAGACCAGCACGACCCATCATCTGCTGCTCAATGGGATTCTTGAGCTTGACGTGGGCAAGCTGCGACTTTAGAGACGGCAAGGAGTCTCTCCTACATGGTGTTGTTCATGAGCATTCGCCGTCTCATCGGCATGTCGGGCTTGGTAGCAAAGTAGATTGGTAAACTGACCATTCTGGCGGCGGGATAATCTTCACAATCCCACTCTTGTTCCCCCAACACTCTACTCTATTCATGTATCCTTCAAAGTCCTGGAACTCCTCCATTGTGGGTTTGAAAACTGGTATGCCTCGTTGTGCAAGAGGGTCGTCTTCCGGGCTGAGCCATGTCCTTCCCTCAGAGTTCGGAGACGATGGAATTTGTGTACCGTCCTGTCCATAAAAATGGTCGGGTTGTAGGGGTGGCTGAGGTGTGGGTGAGCGAGATGGCGTGAGCGACGGCGTGCTGCTTGAAGTACTGGCCATAGCTGATTGCAACGGTAATATGGACTCAAAGTGGTCGGTCGGCCTGCGCAGTGGCCGCGCAAATATCTCTGTGGCTACCGGCGAGTCTTGCCTGAGTTAATTAGATTGAGAACTTGTTCCGAAGGGCCGTCGGTATCGTGAGGAAAGGCGACCTCGTCGTCACCGGTGGCCAGGACGCTACGCGTGACCAAAAATGGAAAGTGCCTGCCCTAAACTCCTGTGTCTGGCCACCTCTCGAGTCTCGACGATGTCTGGAGCAGCGAGCTAAACCGTCTCGTGTCAGGGTCGATGATATGTTCAACGTATAAGCAAAACAATGCTTGCTGCGTGGTAAAAAGTATTGTGGACTATGCAGATGCTTTTACCACTTGAGATGCGGCAGCGGCCTGTTACCATATGCATGGTGTGTCGTATTCAGGACTCGGACTTCGTATACACTCAAGCTTGAAGTCATACAGTAGTTCGCATTGCTAAATTACGCCATATATCTCTTGCAAAACCAAGCAAGCTTACTACGATGAAATCGAGCAAGCGTAATACGTATGTCGGGGCCTGTGTCAAGATATTGCACGCCACGAGACTTATCCCGCATGCTCTGTAACTTCTGATGAACCAGTCTCTTCGAAACCTACCTGTGTTGTGGCACTAACCAGGCAGGTAGCTAAGTACGATTTATATTCTCGATTAAATGATCTCGACAGGTGAGCTTATCCAGCTGAATCCACCCATTTCCTGTCATCAAAGTACCAGCTAGCACAGCTTGTGGCCCACAGGATCATTGCACAGCGGCATTCATCAGCATTCATCGCAGTTATGGAGAGTGCGGCGGTGATGCAGAGATGATGGTATCCTGCATATCTCCAGGCACGCAACTCGCTCGGTGCCGTTCACCAGCGTCCACCATCTATCCAGCCGCTCGCTATTCCCTTCTCGCAGCTGGAATCTACCACCGAAAAGGTTCTACAGCATGGCCATGCAGCGTATTTACTTCCAGGTCTATCCCAAATGAATCTTCTCGGATGAGACGGCGTATACTTGCAACATAGACCTCAATACATCCCGAAGTGGTGCGTAGCGCTGGAGGGTCCACGTTCCGTTAGGCTAGGCCGCTCTCACAGCCCTGCCGCGTACCATGCTCAGGACACAAGACGTATCACCGCAACTCCCGACTAGTCATGGTTTCCTCACTACCACCAGCTGCGCTGCTCTGAGCTTGATTTCTCATTTCATTCCGTTTTCATCTTTTGTTCTGCTTTTCTACACCTCTCTTTCGTATATCTGCTCTGTTTGCACTCGGCTCTGTGATCGGCATGTTACAAAACTTGGTTCCGACGATACTGCTGTGGGCGGCGGTCTGGTGGTCAGTTGCAAGGGGAGGCTCAGTGGATCCACCCTTCCTATGGACTTTTGGGAATAACGTGCGTGCTACAATACTTCTCCGTCTTTCTTTGCTCATCTCCTCTCATCTGACACTAGTTTGTCGCGTCTGAGATCTCAGAATGTCAAACACTACCACTACAGGTCATCCCGTTGAATTCCAGCTCTACCTTCACTGGTGTCGGTCCATATTACATGTTCGCATTCGAGCCGGAGGGCATCCCCACCGTCAGTCTCATTGGGAGTGATCCGAAGAACTTGTCATGGCAGAACACGCATAAGAGTGGTGCGTGACATATTTCGATGCTGCATTATGTCCGGCTGATACCCCACCACAGGATCCTCGCTCATGCTTATGGTTGGAGACTCAAAACAGAATACTGGCGGGTTCTCCTCGATCCTTTACAACGTGACAGGTGCGCGCAGCACTGTTTCCTCCGGAGTCCAAGGACTTCCTTATCTGACGTAAATATGCACACTGTAGCGGGTACCGACTCAGCCTGCCTCTCTACGGAAGATACCCAATCCTCCACGATCCCACATATCTCACCCAACGTAACTGGCAAGATCCAGACATGCGAGCAATGGGGTCTTACGATTTCTGGCGGAAAGACACCATACCAAATCGTACTGTCTGCTTTGAGCTCACCTACGATGACCAATTCGACCATGTCCGCGGATGACGATGTATACACCTATGTCAACAGAGCGGATCCCAATCAACTGTTGATGGGTAAGTAGCTGCGCAAACGACTCTCAGTTGACGGGTACCTGACGGTTTATTTCGATATAACTCAATCATTCCTCAGCTTCCGTCGTTGATGCGTGAGTGCCTCGGATCTGTATTTGGGAATGATACACTGATACAGGCCTAGAGATGGCAAATGGGGAGTATCGTCGCCTGGTATAATGCCATATGGCTCCTCAAATGTAGCATGTAGAGGTCGTCTCTCAAGTTCGAAGACGTCGGCGCAAATACAACAAGAAGCCCAGGACCGCGCAGCCGCAGCGTCGCAAGAAAAGCGCAATCACCAACATCTCGTCGTTGGTATATGTATCGCGGTTGGCGTAGTGGCCGTTATCGCTCTATCCGTAGGACTTTGGTGGTTCATGCGGCGGAGAGCACGGAGTGGAATGGGCGTTTGGGACTCCAGCCAGGACTATCTAGTACCTAGGGCGTGGAACTACAACCAACACAATAACAACGTGGACATGCAGGAAGGTCAAACCGGTCCTCGGCCTCTACTCATGTCGGCTTTCTCCAATAAGCCTGCATACGCCCCTCTCCAGAACAACACACATGAAATGGACAGCACGCCAACCTCGTCTGCATATGCCACAGCTGAGAACACGCCGAGCAGCAGAAACGATAGATCTGGGTCTATCACAGCTGCGCCAATACCGGTACCTCCTGGACCTTTGACGGCCCGCGATCGCAAAATACGAGAAGCCCGCGCCCAACATGGCATGCCTGTTGCTGGTCCCTCACACGGATCTATCATGCCTTCGTCATCCTCTCACTCGGTACCGGCC
>JAXQGX010001089.1:0-10074 GCA_037040455.1 Irpex sp. P115-07
GGTGGTTGAACCCGACGAAAAGTATTTAAACCTGCTCGTTACTCTCGGCGACTCACTACTCACCAACTACTCCAATTTCCTCGCATCTCACAGCACAACCGCTATGCTCTCCTCATTCACGCTGCTCCTCTCGACCCTCGCGGTCTCCGTCGCTGCCAGTGGCCTCTCTGCTCGCTCGGCCTTCTCCCCATCGTCTGACCTGCACCGCCGTGGTCTCACTGGGCAGAACGTCGCCTTTGCCTGCTTCGGCGGTGGAGGCGACTGCGAGTGCCCACTTGATCTCCACGGGGACAGCGGTGTCCTCATCAACGTCTACCCCGGCTTCCAGTGCGCGTTCCCGAACGGTGCTTGCACCTGGGACGACAAGGTTAGTATTATCTGCACGATATTGTCCAACACAGCTAACACGCGTTTATCGTAGACTGGTGCGCTTACGAACATCCACCAAACCAACTGTCCCACGGTTGCTGCCTGCAGCACCACTGGTGGATGCAGCTGCCCTCGCGATCTCAACAACGACGAAGGTGTTCTCATCAACCAGTTCACTGGCTACCAGTGTGCATACCCCAACGGTGCGTGCACCTGGGACTTTGTAAGTCGATCTTTCACGCCTGCCCATATCGTTGTCGCTGATACAGTATCCGTAGGTTGGTGCTCTTCAGAACACCGCCCAGACCAACTGCCCGTCGGTCTCGGTGTGCAAGCAGTCCGGTGTCGACAACTAATCNTCTCGATGTTACTAATCTATGCAATCCCGTACCGTTTTACTTTGACCTTCAACAGTGTACTGTCTTGCTGTTCTACTCTTACCTTCTCTGACGTAGTTGCTTTACTTATTCCCTAGTTATGACGTGTATTCTAGTCTTTAGCCGTGACATAGTGGGTTTCTCCGAGGTTCTCTCTGTCTGGTTGTCTGTATGTCTCTGACGTATTTGTCCTATGCATTGGTCTTCGTGCTTCGTGACACATGTGAGACCGTCTTGCCATGTTGAAGGTATGGCCCTTGTTTGTGCCGGTTACTAACAGCGTATCCCGGAGCTCACGAGCAACCGTCTACTGGAAGTGGCTAACGTCCCCAGCGGATGCATGTGGAGTACATAAGATCACGGGCATAAATAATAACGCTTTCGAGAGCTGAGATCTTGCTCACCGGCGCTGAGAAGCATCAGTGTAAATTCGTCCTTTATCAACTCAGGACAATAATTGTTCGTACATGTCAAGTACGTCCCTGGTGTCACATAGCTTGCCGAGTACGCTAGCTGCTCGATGAATGAACCTTGAAGTTTAGAATCGGTCGTACAATCGTATACGGTAAAAAAAAATAGAACGTACCACTACTAGTAGTTCCACAGCTTGCGATATCTACTGCCTTGAATAATATCCTTTACATCTCGCCTAAGCTGCACCACTATCATGCGCCTTCATGAACGTGTCGACCTTGTCTTCAGATAGTATGATCTCCATCGTGCCGTGTCGTTCCACAAAAGTCTCTGCTGCCTGCGTACAAATCAGTGAAAGTACACGGAAGTTCGAGCATATTGGGGGCCGTTATGTTCTCGAATTGAGAGTTGAGATCTTCTCAACGTGCTGATTATCTTCGGTATGAATACGACATTCGCCGGCCGTCTTAAGCTTTTTAGCTGGGGATAGTGATTATTCGAATACATCAAATACATTTCTAGCATCTACGTCTTGTCGAATTCGGTGATTGCTTAATGCATGCACCTTAAACTTCTCAATCAGTGGTACCATCATCTCCATCTGACAATATATCACTCTACCTTCCTAAGAGTACACGGCGTTTTACTCGTTGCCTATGCCGCACTGCCATGCGCCTTCATGAACTCGTCCACCTCGCCTCCGGACGGTATACTCTCCATCGCTCCATTTCGCATCACACACAACCCAGCCGCCTACAATTAAATCAGCCCAAGTCCACTCACGACATCGCAATCACTCACATAAACACACCGCCTCAGCACACGCTCGACATCCTCCCTGCCCACTATCCTCTCCACCTTCGCCTCCATAAGCCCCGCAACAAAATACCCCGTGAAACAATCCCCCGCGCCAGTCGTATCGACGACCTGAGCCGGGTCCAACGGCGCAGCCGGCACATACACCAACTTCGACTGAAAGTCGATGCCATCGGTTTTAAGGCGAGGTACGAACGCCAACACGCCCTTTGCGCCGAGCGTGCATATGATGTTGACGGTCTTCGAGATGCGCGAGTAGGTGTGCAGAGTGTGTATCAGCTTGCTCGCGCGTGCCACGACGTCTTTCTCTTCCTCTCCGGCGTTTTCGTCGGATGGAACCTCGCCGTCCTCGCGGAGCAGTTCGACCAAGTCCCCCACCTCGCCTTCGTTGACGAGCAGCCAGTCTAGCATTGACCAGGGGAAGGAGGCGAGTTGGGCGCGTGTGGGCATCGGCGAGGGGTTGAAGAATGTGTGACGTTGGCCAGATGCGTTCAGCCAGCCCAGTGTTGCCTCCCATGGAATCTCATTTTGCAACAGCAGGTGCGTGTACCCTGCATATGTTTTTGAGGGGTTATCCGACTTCTCTGGGTGAGTTGGGTCGCAGGGGAGGGGGTGGTGGTAGTTTGCTCCACGGTGGAGGACTGTAGGAAATAGATGGTCAGTCGCGTTATCATAAAATAAATTCAAGAGTGTGAAAACGCGAAACTAGTAATTAGAGTCGAGGATTACGTCGGACGGAAGTTGGGGTAAATCGTCTCAAAGGGGTCAAGAGCGTATATCATGAATCCACGCGACCACGAAACTCCTCTCTCTCTCTAAAATAAACCACATCCCAATTCCACAACTCAAAAAAAGAGGAACATGCGTACTCACCGATAGAGTTCTCCCCGCCGGGCGTGAGCTGGATGATCGCCCTGCCTGTCATCGCGTACTCCGGATCGACTTCTGTCACGGTTTGTGAGTTAGGGTGTGTCTATGGAGGGGTCAAAGGGTTAGTGGGTGTTGGTTCGCGGGACTTGCGGAAGGGAGATGGTGTTAATAAGTGGGAAGTATGGAGAAAAAGAAAAGAGAGGGGAAAGCTAGACGGGAACGAATAAAGATAGTAAAGAAATACGAAACGTGAGGAGAGGAGAAGTGAATGGAATATGAAGAGGGACAAAGCGAGTGTTGTTTCTTGAGCGTACAAAGCTGACGTCCGAGCTCGCGTCGTCCATCCGAGTAAGGAGGGTGTTGAAGATGGGGGGTTGATCCTGTACTGGGCTATTCGCCGACGGAAGTTCGAATTAAGTCGGCAATGGCCTAGTCGAGCTCAAGTCCCAGCTCAAGACCGTGAAGTCCAAGTCCTAGCTCAAGTTCAAGTTCCAAGTCAAGCTTCAAGTCCAAGTCCATCGCGTCCAGTCCATCAAGACCGTCCAATTGAAAAGTCAAGCAGCACAGAATCGACGCAAGGATCCCAAAGAAGAATCGACGCGAAGATCCCAACGAAGAGTCGACTTAAGCATGGATACCTCGGCGCTGTAATCCAATCCACCTGTGTTTGAGTCCTGGCCGTTCGTTCGAAAGAGTAAAGACGTACGTAGTTTCCCACTCCACCACCTCAAATCAAATCGGAGAAGGCGGGATAGAGTCCCACCGTACCACCCGCATATTTGACTGGACGACTAGAGATGTTTGATGGTGGTGAGGTTGTGAGAGCGAGGTGGAAAATCATGAGCGTACGATATGAGGTTGGAGGGGTTCGTCCATCATTGGATCGAGTTTGTTTGAGCGAGAGGGGATCAAAGTTGGAGTGCCCAAGCCGACGTAGAGTGCTCGAGTATGGATGCGCTTCACCTCGCAAGACACGGCACGGTGA
Organism: Irpex sp. P115-07; assembly: GCA_037040455.1. NCBI lineage: Eukaryota > Fungi > Basidiomycota > Agaricomycetes > Polyporales > Irpicaceae > Irpex > Irpex sp. P115-07. The sequence continues at coordinate 3,832 of JAXQGX010001089.1, forward strand.
CTGAACGTTCCGTGCTACTTACGGAAAACAGACGATAGACAGTTTTAGTTTGATTCGAGTGGAGATGCATTTGACTGGACTCACGGGACGTTGGGGTCCGTCGAAGAGGTGAATTCTCGATGCTCGGTGGTAACTTTCGTTCGTCGAGTTTCGTCGAGTTTGCATTTTCAGTTCTGAGGTCTTGAGGTTTTCAGTACTCAGTTCTCGGAGGTCGTGATTAAGGTTCGTTTCCGTTCGTTCGTCTCGTCTCATTTCGTCCTTTCGTCTCCATCTTCGTGCGTTTCCATTTCGCTCGTCTCGTCTCGTCTCGTTCGTTTCGCCCTTTCGCTCCTCGTTCGTCCTCGTCTTCGTCCTCTTTCTTGTCTCATCCGTCTCGTCTCATCCGTCTCGTTCATCCGCCCACCTGCCTACTTGCACACACCACATCACATCAAAGACGAGTGAGAAATGAGGTCAAGAGCTTACCTACCAGTCAAGTATCGTCCCGTCCCGTCTATCTGCCGACTCTCGACTGTCGACCACTTGTCCTTTGCTCGTTCTCCTCTGTCTCCTGCCAAGATAAGAGCCAGGAGTTCCGTTTATCCGAGTCGAGTCGCCATCGTCGAGCGTTGAGTCGAGTTTCGTTGAGTTTCTTTGTGTCAAGTCGAGTGAGTCGAGTCGAATGCTCTGAGGTGTCGAGGTCCATGAGTCGAGTCGACTGTCGAGTTGAGTTGAGTCGAGTCGAGTGTTGAGTTTCGTCTCGTCTTGTTTCGTCTCGTTGAGTTGAGTGTCGAAGTGACTTGAGTTGAGTGAGTCGAGCCGCCACCGTCGAGTGTTGAGTCGCCAACACCGAGCCGCTAACGTCGAGTTTCGTGAAGTCGAGCCGAGTCGAGTCACGTTGAGTTGAGTAAGTCGAGTCGAATCGAGTCCCTTTGAGTTTCATTAAGTCTCGTTGAGTCGAGTCGAAGTGGCGAGTCTCGTTGAGTCGAGTGAGTTTCGTTGAGTCAAGTCGAGTGAGCCGGGTGAGTTGAGTGAGTCGAGTTGAGTTGAGTTGAGCCGAATCGAATGCCCTGAGGTGTCGGGTCCATAAATCGACTGTCGAGTCGAGTCGCCAACGTGGATGCTCCACCGTCGAGTGTTGAGCCGAGTGTTAAGTCCAGTGTCGAGTGTTGAGTTGACGTTCGTTGAATCGGATTTCGTTGAGCCGAGTCGAGTCGGGTTGAGTTGAGTTGAGTCGAGTCGAGTCGACTATCGAGTCGAATCTCGTTGAATCTCGTCGAGTCGAGTCGAGAGGTTTCGTTGAGTCGCCACCAGCGAGTGTGGAGTCGAGTTGAGTCGAGTTGGGTTGAGTTGAGTTGAGTCGGATTTCGTTAAGTCGGGTTGAGTGAGTCGGGTGAGTTGAGTCGAGTTGAGTTGAGTCGAGTTTTGGTGAGTCGAGTCGCCAACGTCGAGTACATTGAGTCGAATGCCCTGAGGCGAGTGGAGTGAGTCGAGCGCCCTGAGGTGTCGAATGTCATAAGGTGTCAGTGAGTCGAGTGGAATTTCGTTGAGTTGAATCGAGTCGACTCGAGTTTTGTTGAGTCGAGTTCAAGTTTCAGAGCAAGGTGAGTTTGCGTGTGAGTTCGAGTTTAAGGGTAATAGGGAGGGTCCGAGTGCGAGGTTCGCGTTCGTGTTCGCGTCAAGGCTAGTTCCAGGGCGAGTTCGTGTTCGCGTTCGCAGGTTAATAGGGCGAGTTCGATGTGTTCGCGTGTTCGCGTTTGAGCTTGAATTCTATGTATATCGTAGTCGTGCTGAGGGCGAGGTTGGATTTCGCATTCGCGTACATAGTCCAAGGCGAAATCCGCGTGTGTTTGCGTTCGCGTTTGAGTTTGAATTCTATGTATATCGTAGTCGTGCTGAGGGCGTAGTCGAGTGAGGAGGAGTGAGGGTATATTCGAGTAGGGCCTAGTTAGGTGCACGTCCGAGTTGAGTTTCGAGGGCGACTTTGAGCTTGAATTCTATTCCGTGCTGAGTTCTACGTCGTGCTGAGGGCGTGAGGAGTGCACGTCCAAGGTGAGCCCGAGGTGAGTCCAAGATGCACCCGAGATGCGTCCAAGGCCAAGTCCAAGTGTACGTGACGCCAGGTTCCAAGTAGACACGTCCCATGAGAGTCAGTTCAAGTCGAGAGAAGGATGAGGCCAAGGTCAAGATCAAGCGAGGTTCGGCCGTGCTGCAAGTTCTGTAACGCAAGGCCAGTCGAGTCGCGTCGCGTCGCGTCGAGTCGATTCAGCTTCCTTCGAGTCGACTCCGTTTTCCGAGTCCATCCGTTTCCCGAGTCTATTCGCTCCCTGAGAGTACGCGCAACTTAGGGGGGGGGGTGCATGTCGAAACCGAAACTGAGACAAGGCTACTAGTAGGCAAGCGTCTCCATAATGCATTTCGAGCCGAGAAGTCGATCGAGCGTAGGTGCATTCAGATTCTCCCGGGTGGAATGGATAGGCGGAGGAACAGGAGGAGAAGGATGAAGTAGCAAGGAAAGACGAAGGAGAAGGAAGGAAGAAGGATGGAAGAAGGAAGGTATTCGCAATTGGACAGAGCGTAGAGTAGAGGGGAACTTGAAGAGAGCAAGAGGAAGGAGAAACGAAGCGGAGCAAGAGCAAGGAAAACGTACAAACGTACAAACGTAGGGCAAGAGAAACGCAGAGGAGAGGAAGAGAGGACAAGAGAAACGTAGAGCAGAAGAGGAAACGCAGACGAGAAACGTATAGAACTCAAGATACTCACCTTCCCATCCCCCGTACCCGCACCAAGCACAGACAACAACCCCGTATCAACCCCCGCGGAGTGAAGGACGGGGAGGATCCAGGTGCCGTCGGGGCCTATGGCGCCTGCGAGGGATACGCGTGGCTTCTCCTTGGACTTGTCCTCATTGGGGGCATTTGTGGTAGAGGGATGGAGGGCTTCTGGATGAGCGTCGGGAGTCGAGGAAGGAGTCGAGGAAGGAGATGAAGAGGCAGAGGAGGAAGAATTGGGAGACAGAGATGAAGGGGGAGACAAGGAAAGAGCACGAGCAACAGCAACAGCCTGGTTCGCCCCCTTCCCGCCCGCCCTGCGCGTAAGGTTTGTGGACGAGAGGGTCTGGCCTGGGCGGACGATTGATGGTACTGTTTCCCGGGAGTTAGTAGTGAGGAGGGAGTTAGTAGGAAGGGAGTAAGGTAGGAGGGAGTGAGGGAGGGAGTTAGTCCCGTTCGTTCGTAGTAGAGAAAGAGACGTACAGTGGAAGAACTCGTCGATGTCTACCCGCACGTGTGTCGGTTATTAGTTGAACGTTCAATATTCAATATTCAGAGGGGGACGCACTGATAGACCCGCGGACTACGCACTGCATCTTCCTGTCTGTCTGTGTTTGAACGGGGAGAAGGGAGAGAAGGGAGAGGGAGAGAGAGGGAGAAGGGGAGAAGGAGAAGGGGAGAGAAAATGATAATGATAAGATGAATGGATGATGATGGTGGTAGGCGGGCCGGAGTCGGTGGGTTCGTCATCCATCAATTGACATCGAGGCAAGGTTTCTTCTCTCTCTTCTAATTCACTTCACTCGCTCACCTCTCCCAATTCAACCCACAAAAGCCGACGAAAACGAACATAAAGGCGAATAAAATAGTCTCACAGCGGCAGGACGATGAGCACCTCAACTTCAACCTCAAACTCGAAGGACAAGCAAAAGAAGAATGAGGACAAAGAAGAAGCGATTCACCACGCACGGTCAACGATGTCGCACAAGCCAGTGGCGATTATCACCATCGGGATGGCCGGTGCTGGGAAGTCGACGTTCGTGCAGAGGGTTAATGCGTATTTGCATCAGCTAGCTGCGGAGGGCGAGTCTCTACCTTCTACGTCTTCTTCTACGTCTACGGCTGGCTCTACGGCTGCTTCTTCCTCTGCCTCTTCCTCAACCTCGGCATCCTCAACCTCAACCTCGACCTCCTCCTCGACATTCTCCTCCTCAACCTCGCCAATACCTCAAGAACAGACAACATCGCAAAATGCAGGGCAAAGTGCAGGAAATACAGCTGCACGGAAGACACCCACGAAGCCGAAACCGCCCTACGTAATAAACCTCGACCCAGCCGTCACCTGGCTCCCCTTCGAGCCCAACATAGACATAAGAGATACAGTGGATTATAAGCAGGTTATGAAGCAGTGAGTTTCCGTGTTTTCGATTGAGTTTTTGTTGCTATTTCTTTTTGGTATCCCTTTTATACCTTCCGTCCATTCCATGTCCATCTCCTTCTACACGGTCCCCATCCTCCTCCCCTTCCTTGCCCTTTCCACCATCCCGTTTCCCTCGCCTTTTCCATCTTCCTATCTTCCTTCTTTGAATCTTCTTCACGTCGCTAACCCTTCTGTTTCTCCTTCCCCATCCTCCCGTCTTCCCTTCCCTCTCCCCATCTTCCTTTCTCTTCGCCCTATCTCGCCTCTTTATATCTTCTTCACGTCGCTAACTCATCTCCTCTTCTCCCCCTTCTTCCCTTTCGTCTCTAACCTCTACTTGCTCCGTCTCTCTGTAACTTCTCCATGTCGCACTACTACTCCTACCTTCTCTTCCCTCTCCCCACCCATCCCCTTTCCCCCTCATATTCCACGTCGCTCACGCTAACCCACCCTCATCAATAGATACAACCTAGGCCCAAACGGAGGCATCCTAACAGCGCTCAACCTCTTCACCACCAAGTTTGACCAGGTGCTTGAGTTGGTCGGGAGGAGAGTCTCGGAGGGGGGTGTTGGGTGAGTTTATCTCTGTCTCTATTATTCCTTTCTTCTCCCTCTCTTCTCCTCCCCCCGCTCTTCCCCTCTAACTCTCTCTTACACTCCCTCTCTTCTCCTCCTTCCACTCCCTCGCTCTTCCCTCCTTTCATGCTCGCCAACCCCCTGCTAGCTCGTTTGCTCGCGAACGCCAACGCTGACACGTTGACCCTCGCACAGACACATCCTAATCGACACCCCAGGCCAGATCGAGATCTTCACCTGGTCCGCGAGCGGCGCGATCATTACCAGTGCTATTAGTGCTCCTCCCTCTGGTGCTCCTCCTTCATCAGCTGCTGGTCTCGGTTCTTCACAAGGTTAGTCTGCCTTCTTTACCTCTTCATCTCGTCGTGAGAGGCTTACAGATCTTGTTTGCAGGGCAACCCCCACATACCCCAAGCTCGAGAGCCGCAGCCGGGCCTGAGCAGAGCTCGCTCTCGCCTGGAGGCTCGCAAACCACACCTGACGACTCGTCCTCGCCTGAAGGCTCGAAGTCCGAGCCTAACGGCTCATCCTCCTCAGACGACGGAGGCTACCCAACAATAATCGCCTACGTCGTCGACACGCCGCGCGCGACGGCGAGCCCGGCGACGTTTATGAGTAATATGCTTTATGCTTGTTCGTGAGTCTGTCTTTCTTTTCTGTCTCTTTCCTTTTTTTGCGAGTGGGAGGGTGCTTTGGTTTGTTCGTGTTTTTCGCTTGCTCGCCTTTTCGTCCAATCTTGTCATGCTTTTCTCTCATTTTCTCCCCCCCACTTTTCTTCTCTTCTCGTCTTTCGCCCCCTCCGCATCCGCCATTCCCCTTCTCACTCCCTCCACATCCACCATCCTTCCCACTCTCCAAACGCCCCTTCCGTTCTCGCTTCCCAAAAATCCGTTCTATTCTCGCCAGCCCGCCAAAAGCAAAAGTCCCCACTTTTGAGTTCACCTTCGCCCCAGGCCCTCGCAGTCTGCGAGACTCGTGAGTTTTCGAACGCACGGGTTTTCGAGGGCACGGAGCGAGGTGCGCTGGAGCGATTTGGCTGGTCTAGATGGTTTTTACTATTTTTACCATTTTGGCGACGGGCGTTGCTCTCTCGTGGTCCTCTATTCCCTGCCCACTCGCTCTATGCCCTGTTTTCTCGTTCGCTCGCGAAGGGGACGTGGAGTAAACTCAGTCCTTCGCCTCCCCTTCTTCGCATTCTCAAATTCAGTTTCATCTTCTTTCTTTCTGTCTTGGGCGCTCTATTCTTCCACATTTCTCGTTCGTCGACTCGATTCTCCGCACGTGGATAGCTCGTCTTGAGCGTTGAACATTGCGCGAGAAGACTTCTTCGTTACTCGTCGCTCGTGGGCGTTCGAGAGCCGTTTTCTCCTTTTCTCCTTTCTTTTCTCCTTCCTTTTCGCCCCTCTCCCCCTCCCCCTCCGCGTTTCCCATCCATATAGATATTGCCATCTGTCGGCTCCAAAAGACGGTTCACCATCTTGATCATGGTGGTCTTAC
>JAXQGX010001106.1:0-10060 GCA_037040455.1 Irpex sp. P115-07
CAATATCCACAAGTTGAGACACACCTGCGTGGTTGGCGTCCTTCTTTAGAGGAACGCAGCACGTTCTACATTCATCGGTATAGTCAGCTCACTTCGTAGCCTACTACACAACCAATGTTGACTCACCGTTCCACAACCAAAGCGCCAAATCTAGCAGTATAGTGGTACGTGACGCTATCGTTTTCGCCCATCTTCGCTCGCATCCACTTCTGGTACCGACTGCGAGGCTGTCCGTAGTCCGCCTCACGCTCGTATCCGCAATGGCCTCCTTCTCTATTCGAAACCGCGTCGAATCGACCAATGCCCTCGCCGAGTCGGCGTTGGAACTCTGCTTCGTCTTCGGAGGTCATCTCGATAACTTTGTGCGGATTGATCCTATAGACGAGAAATACACGATGTTAGAAGCAGGATCATCGGTGGAAGAAGTAGGCTTACCAGTCGAACTTGGGCTACAAACGGGAACGCATAAGCAAGCCGTAATGCAGTTATCAGACAGCAATGAGTGCTTACGAGATCACCAATTGCATCCTCCACAGTAACAGGCAGGAACGGCGCAAATTGCAGCCACTCTAGAAGCTTGTCCTTCTCAAGGCTTGGGCGTACACGCACAGCAGGCCAAAGTCTTTGACCAGTGGCAAGATTATACTTGTCAACATCGTCAGGTGTACAATGCGTCGGAATGGGGAAAGGAGGGAGTGGGAGTGTTCGTTTTGCGCCCCAGAAAATGACACGTAGACGACTCTGCGGTGAACCGTACTGTCCGGCTTGTAAGACTTTGAAGTGCGCCTGATAGCTGTGTGGATGTTATTAATTTGTGTAGACGGGTCCGGTGAAGATTTACCCTAGTTTGACGAGCGATCTGAGGATGAGCTTTATCATGCCCTGCTTGATCCCTCCGAGCATCTTCTGACCATCTTGCTCAGCTTTGAGTTTTGCATAGAGTAAGGCGTCGACGTTCTCCAACAAGAAGTAAGACGGACGGTAAAAGTCAACAAATGATAGCATGTTGCATGCCAATGTATTCCTAGAAGAATGTGAGCTGGAGTACTTTGCAAGGGTGTACTACCTTACCTGGGATCATCGACTGTCTATGCATATCGTCAGGATAAATAACGATCGTTCGAAATATGTGCGACTGACCTTCGTGTGATTCATACCTGAGAAGCCTTGACAAGGTGGACCTGCGCCACATCAGTCGTTGCATCTTATAAGCGATGCTCAGTCAGACGAACCTCCGTATATAAAATCGACTTCCCCTCGTTTGGGCATCGGGGGCATCGCAAGACCCTCTACTGTGGTCAGTGGTCTCGGTCGCTTGCCTTGCGAAGTCTCAATAGCGTGCTTGAGTAATACGTTCACATCGCCGTTGTACACCTTCGTATGAGGATGGTTTTCGCTGTCAAGCACTCAGTTATAGATGCATCAGACGAGAAGAAGAAAGAGGATGATCTTACTTGTACGACAAAACCGCGCTAGGCTCCATCTCAACCGCCCACTCCGTCTTAACAAACCCGGACTGATCGAACCCAGTCGAAAGCCCACCCGCACCCGCGAACAGCTCCAACCCACGCAGCGGCTTCCTCGACTTATGAAGTCTCCTCTGCTCCTTCATCTTCTCCACTCGCTCTTCGTAGCACTCCTTGCACGTCTTGAACGATCGTCGTGGCAGGCGTGAAAGGGCCTCCAAGGGGGGTTTCGCAGTCTCCGTCATCTTGTCGACGTAAAAGTGGTCAGACGACTGTGCTAGCCACTCTTCGAGTTCGTTAACGGTCATCGAGTCCTTGTGCACTACATAAGCTTTGCCCTCGATTTTCCAGGACTGTATGCCCTCCAAACGCTGTTCGGTCTGGTACAGACGACGCTAAAGTAGAGTGCGGGTTAAGTGGTGAACGTGAACCCGATAGTTTGCTTTTCTTCAAGGAAAGCACAAGTACCTCGTCGTAATCGTGATTGCCGAATTTGGTCAGGTTCGCCCGACGAGCGATGACGTCGTAGCGTTGGTACAGCAGAGCGTCGAACTCCGGCAACGTGTCTTCATCCTTGGGCTCGTAAATCTGTGTGATCTGGCCAATAACATAGGCGTCGGTTTTGTCCCCGTCCGGTCGAATATATACGATGTCGTGCACGTGGTAGGAGACGGAGCCTTGCATGAGAGTACCGTCGTCGTCAACGTTCCACCATATGCGCTGCTCGTCTAGTAAGTCGATACCGCAGCTGACGCAGGGTTTCTCGGGCGGGCATTGTTTGAGGGCTTGACGGATTTCTTCTTCGCGGCGTTGGAAGAAGACGGTGTTCTCTCGATCCCATACGAGGCTGAGAGACGGAGGCCATAAAATAGTGAATCGAAATGCAGAGAGTGTCGGAATTATCGTCCTTACCCGGTGAAGAAACTACAATCCTGCGCCATAGGTTCGTCCTCCGTATCATCGAGAACCCTCACGTCACATTTCTGGAGTATGGACTCGACATACTGATCCCCGCACTCGTCAATTAGGTACAGCGACTTCGGATGTGCGACCTCCTGGAGTATCGTCTGTGACCCATGTTCGTACCAATGCGCGTGGAACATCTTTTCGCCATTGACTTCGTTGTCAAAGAAGTAGCAGATCTTAGCGTACCTATTGCGCAGTGAGCGTCATGTATTGACAAGGATATAGGCCGAAAAAGTATACTTACCAGTTGTTATTGACACCCTCGACCTTGTCAGAAACGGCCGCACGCTTCTTGTTCTCGTCGTCTCCAGGTTCGACGATAACAGTGTCGCCTATCTAAGCAGAATCAGTGGAAGGAGACTTGGATGTATACAGCTATGGGTTCATCTCACAGTGTAAGTGACACCATCGATAATTATCTCGCGATAATAATGCGACTTGATCTTACTCTCCTTCACCCACTTGACCGACTGCGGGTTTCCCCTATGCACAGGGTGATCCTCCTCAATCTCAACAGACATCTCATCCCGGACTGGTGGTCCGCACGCCTCGAACTTGTTCAGCGGGAAGAGACCCTGATACAGATCGTGGAGCCTCGGGGTGACGACTGTCGGTGGAAACTTGCGCTTCGTGCTGGGTCTTGCTTGGCTCTTACTCTTGGGCTGCGGCCGCTCTGCTGACCTTGGTCTGCGGATCTCCTTTATGGCGGGGACGTCTTCTATCCGCGTCATAGGGTGTTTGTAGGACCGTTTGAGTTTTTCAAACGCTGAGACCACGTATGCATGCTATGGAAGAATTGACAGTCAGCTAGATTGAGAGCTCATGAATATGTGTGTACTTACCGTGGAGTGCCGTTCTACGTCACGGACGGTGAGCTTGTTCCCGATGATAACTGATGGAGCTTCTTCGTTCTCGAGCTCCTTGACGAACTCTTCATAGGAGAGCGGCTTATTCAAGCTATTCATCGCGGACGTTATGAGTTGATGAAAAATAAAGTGCTTTGTCCAAAACGGGGCATAGAATAGCTTGTAGTTCTCAGCGGGGGTATCAAGAATGTACCAAGCATGTTCTGTCTTGAGGTAGATCTTACTAGAGTTTGGGTATGTATGTCAATGCGCATCCTTACACCGGGCGCCGCACTCACGGATCCAGAATGAGCTTGGTCTTCCATTTTTCAGCCCAATGAACGCTGACTTCTTGTATACGCTGGAGGCTAATCCTCTGTGTCCTTGTTACCTCGCCGTCCTCACTCGACCCATCGTCCTCGCCATCCGAGCCAGTCCAAGGTGCAACGTATCCCGATGCGCCATATTTCCTCAAGTCGTCAGTGCCTAACTCGGCTGAGAACGGGACCAGGCGGCAGCAGTCATCTATATCGTAGATGACAAACTCGGATAGAACGCGCACGGGGATAGCGTCCGGGTCGTCTGCATCCTCTGGTGGTGTCTCTTTCGCCACGACATAATTTTCAGTTTCTTCTTCTTCGTCCGAGTATGCCTCGTAGTATGTCTGGGGGAGCGTTTCGACAGTGTATGCCGACGAAGTAGCGACATCCGCCGAGGATGAGCCTCCGTCTTCCCTATAAATATGTTCAGCAATAGTACATGTTGACTTGAAAGTAACTGACTCGGACGGCAAAGGCTCCTCCTGAGGCTGTTCGTCTTCGCTTGCAGGCACATCGTAATCTTCCGTGTAAGACTGCTGGTCCTCGATACTTTGATCTTCCGGACTTGATGACCTACGACCCGCTGCCATCAATGCTGACTCAGGAATATGAGAATATAGTGGCCTACCGAACTGAGGAGCCAGTACTTGTGAAGCTAGCCCAAGTCAATTTCTTGAGATAGTTTCTGGAAGGGGTAAGGTGATATCTGTGGTGGCAATGTTCATGACTTACGGATTCCTCCCTATGTACTCTATGGGCCTCGAGGGACCGGCTCTGTGAGAGGATATCTGACGAAGAGCCCTGTGTTTTCATTGAATGGCTTGTTCAGTCCAAACTAAAAATCAAGCAAGTAAACTTACGAAGGACTCCTTCCAATATACGAGCCACTTGGCACATGTTGTTCCCCCGCTTGTGCCGATATCGACTCCAGTCCTCGTTTGTGACCCCTGCTTCGCGGAGTCCGACTTGCAGGCATGATTCAGCGAGAGGGGGCCCTGTAAAGTTGAGCGTTATTGTAAGAAAACAGCAGCAATCCATTCCACGAACCGTAGAGATGAACCGGTGCTCGCGGAGAGGTGGACGGCGAGCTCAACGCGGTTCGCGGTGATCACGCAGACCGCGTTTAAACGCGAGCAATCATTAGACGCGCTGGCCTTGTGCTCCTCCTTCCCTCCCATCACCTACTTCCTCCTTAACACTTGGACTATGGCTTTGCCCGTGGTAAATATTAACATTGACTACGATGCGGAGCGAGGTAGGTACTTAAATAGTCTATACTTCACAAGCTAATGCGATTGAGCAGACAAAATCAGACATTTCCTTACGGAATACACTGGAAAGGGCATCGAGCGTGGCTTTGCAGACCTCGGTTTGGACGATGATGAGGCCCCTCAGGCAAGAGGCATGAAGTACATGCAGCAACTGGTGCGCGTTCTACGCGAAACAACGCGTCCTCTACTAACCTCGGAACGCAGCAACGGATAGCGAACCGCGAACAACAAATGCTTGTAATAGACCTGGAGGATATTGCCGAAGTAAACAACCCACTTGCTCATTTGTGTCGCTCTGTGTTAATGTTGTTCAGTTTGAGAAAACCGTCGCGGATTTGGTATATCGCATACGAAACAACACACAACGATACGTCGGCCTCTTCAGTGACGTTGTCGACAGCGTTATGCCCACTCCAACGAAGGATATCAGCGAACACGACGAAGTCATCGACGTGATATTACACCAACGGAGGGAGCGTAATGAGCGGTTGGATGGACTGCAGGAAGGGTTCCCTGATCATCTGTTACGACGATAGTGCGTTCACTGCTCTTCTTTCCTGCACGTAGACCTAAAGTGGCTGCCAGCAACCTTTACTTCCAGCCACTACGATCTGACGTTGCCATGGCCGTTCGAGACGTCAAGGGTGTTCACCTCGGCAAACTTATAACAGTCCGCGGAATCGTCACACGGGTATCAGAAGTGAAGCCACTACTCCTAGTCAACGCCTACACATGCGACGTCTGCGGCTCAGAAACGTTCCAAGAAATATCCCGCAAGCAGTTTACCCCCATCATCGACTGTCAGAACGAGAACGAGTGCAAAAAGAACGGCATCCATGGGTCTTTGCACATGCAGACTCGCGCGTGCAGGTTCAGTCCTTTCCAAGAGGTCAAGATCCAAGAAATGGCAGACCAAGTTCCAGTCGGTCACATACCTCGGTCAATGACCATCCACGTCAACGGCTCCTTGACGCGTCAAATGAACCCAGGAGACGTCGTGCACCTGGGTGGTATCTTCCTCCCCGTTCCTTACACAGGCTACCAGGCCGTACGCGCCGGTTTATTAACGGACACCTACCTCGAAACACACCATATACACCAGCTGAAGAAGCAATACAGCGAGATGGAGCTCACACCGGAGATCGAGGCTGAACTCGTTAGCCTGCGCCACGACCCGGCGCTGTACCAGAAGCTCGCGCAGAGCATCGCACCGGAGATTTACGGGCACATAGACGTGAAGAAGGCGTTGTTGCTCCTTCTTGTTGGCGGTGCTACGAAGAGTATGGGCGACGGTGTGAAAATTAGGGGAGATTTGAACGTTTGCTTGATGGGTGATCCTGGTGTGGCGAAGTCCCAGCTGTTGAAGTACATTGCGAAGGTTGCGCCCCGAGGTGTTTATACCACCGGCAAAGGTTCGTCAGGCGTCGGTCTGACTGCCGCTGTCATGCGCGACCCAGTGACGGATGAGATGGTACTCGGTGAGTTGGTACGTCAAATTCTATGAGCCACGTATTGACACGCTTGTAGAGGGTGGTGCCCTTGTTCTCGCCGACAATGGTATCTGCTGTATCGACGAATTCGACAAGATGGACGAATCCGACCGTACCGCAATCCACGAAGTCATGGAGCAGCAGACAATCTCCATCTCCAAGGCTGGTATCTCAACGACACTGAACGCACGCACGTCTATCCTCGCCGCAGCCAACCCTCTCTACGGTCGATATAATCCCAAGGTTTCGCCAGTGGAGAACATCAACCTTCCTGCCGCTCTGTTGTCTAGGTTCGACCTTCTGTTCTTGATTCTCGATAAGCCTTCGAGGGACGAAGATGAACGACTTGCTCAGCATGTCACGCACGTGCATATGTTCAACGCCCCGCCCGAACTAGAGTTCGACACCATCGACCCTGTTCTTATCAGGTAGGTCTTCGTCCGTCTATTCATCGCGATCGCACAAACTAAGTCCTCCCCCCTGCAGACACTACATCGCCGGCGCCCGCCAAAAGCGTCCCACAGTCCCTCCAGAAGTCTCAAACTACGTCGTCGAATCCTACGTCCGCCTGCGCAAACAATCCAAAGACGAAGAAGAGCAAAACAAATCCCACTCCTACACCTCCGCTCGTACTCTCCTCGGCGTCCTCCGTCTCGCCCAGGCACTCGCCCGCCTGCGTTACTGCGACGAGGTCGAACACGGCGACGTCGACGAAGCGTTGCGGCTCATGGAGGTAAGCAAAGAGAGCTTGTACGAGGATGAGGACCGGGAGCAGGATCGCGATCGGACGAATACGAGTCAGATCTTCAGACTTATTAAGGATATGGCGAATGATAAGAAGAGGGGGCCGAAGCGCAGGACGAAGAGGGCGAGGAGGATTGGGAAGGGGCCTGGGGGTGAGAGGGATATGGATGTGGATGATAGTGATGAGGAGGAGGACGAGGAGTTGTCGATGGTTGATATTCGTGCGCGGGTGCTTGCGGCTGGGTTCACGGAAGCTCAGTTGATGGAGACTATAATTAACGTAAGTCTTCTCTGCCACTCTTGCTTTAATCGATGCTCATAAGGCCTTTACAGTATGAGGATCTTGATATCTGGATGCGCGTGGCCAACAACTCAAAACTACGCTTCACGAACAATTAGTGGCTGTCGTCTCATCGTATACTCTACATTCGCTGTAAATTACATCTTGCTGTTCGCTTGCTTTGTTGTTTGTCTGTCTTCCAAAGGTACTTTGCAGTTTCAATATAAATATACCATTAACCTATAGATATAAACAAGGTGTGTGTATGTGTGCGTGCGATACAATTCCCCAAGGCCAACAAATCATGGGTATAATAGTGCTATGACCGAGGCGCATTGTCCTGAGATGCGTGCTCCCAACTTCCACTATCTCCACTGCCCTCCTCAGGACTATGCGAACGCTCCGCGGCGCGTTCTGTGGGTGACGGCTCGTCCTTGTATCGAGTAGGAGGGCCACCAGCACTGGCCGGGTCGTCATCGTCCAAGAAACCCGAATGATAGCCAAGTCCAACGGGCGAGTGGTCTGGTGCTCTACGCAGCCCAGTCTCCTCATCCGCATCCTCGTCGTCGTCTTCCTCGTCAAATGCGGCATAAAGCTCCTTTGACCGCGTAGCCCCGCCTCTTCCGCCCGTAGAGCTCATAGCCATCTCTTCTGCTGGCAAACTCGAGTAGTTCTGTCTACGACGAACCGCACGTCGCCAGAAGAACAGGCCTGCGGCAGCTCCGAATATGATGACTGCGCCGAGAGCGACGAAGAACCAGACCTGGTTCGTCAAGAGCTTCGAAAGATCGGAGAACCAGCCTTCATCAGGTGTAGGAGTGCTCGAAGGAGTGGGTACGGGCGATTCGGCTGCGCCACCAGAAGCAGCCTCATCTTCAACGGGCTTAGGCTTGCCGCTCTCGCTCGCACCGGGGAAGGCGGGTTTGTCAGTCTCGCCAGGTGCTTCAACGTGATCGGTCGGCAGGTGCTCGGTCGGCTTCGGATGCGTCTTCGTGCTGGCGATGGCAGAGCTTGTGGGTGCTGGCGCCGGCGTATCGTCTGAAGCGAAGAGAGGAGGGAGGGTCTCGTCGATCAGGGGAACTTCGTAAGTCTTTGCCTTTTGAGCGTCGATTACGGATCCCCAGACGGTCATGGTCCAACCGAGGAATTTGCCGCTGTGGCCTTCGGTGCCTAGGTCAGAAACACGAATAGTCCAATCGCCGACTGGGTCCTCATCCCTGTAGAATCGTTTCATTAGAGAGCAGTAAGTAGAAGGAGTCTGGTGGCTGCAGCGTACCAATGCTTTACAGTGCTGAATTGCCATCCAGGGAAGCCAGTGTCCGCAGAGTCCCTCGACCTTCGTGCAGCCAAGATACTCTTAACACCACTGGGACTGACGAGTTCGACCTCAACATCACCACGCCTCGAGTGCGTAATCCACACTTTGACCGTGATGTGCTCGAGCTTCTCAAAGTTATGCGACTCGAGAGTCTCCTTCGAAACGGTCATCTTGCTTGTAATGCCTTCGGTAGTGATGTTTTCTCCGCCAGCAGCGTTCTTGAACAGGTCCATCGTTCCATTGCCCACCTGAATCGTGGGAAGCTTGATCCAGGCCTGTGGCTTGACCGACTGCCAGTTCATAGCCGCATCCACGAAAGCTTCCCCGCTGAGCGCTCCGTACCCGTACTTGTAGCTGTATGGTCTACCAGCAGCAGTATTCTCCCAGTCAGGATCATCGGGGTTAACTTGCACACCAGTCCTCACACAGAGGTGCTGGAGATCACGCCAATTTAGCTCGGGTCTATGCAAAGAAGCAAGTTAGAACGGGCCGGGCGTATTAAATTATTTGAGCATACCGGGCTTGAAGAGCAAGCGCAAATATGCCTGCAGCGTTTGGCGCCGCAGCAGAAGTTCCACCATGACCATGAGAACACTTGTTCTTGCCAATATCAGTGGTCACCTGCAAAGCCGTGAGATTCATGAATACCATAGTCAAGACGCTTGGCGTACGATATGATTCCCACTGCCAGAGGAATAGGCGACGACCATGTTTGCAGCACAGGCCTCAGAGTAGTCAGGATGCAAGCCTTTGTAGTCGATTGACGCGACTGTTATTGAGAAGATACTGTTCGTATAGCCGTCGAAGTTGCACTGGTCACCGTTCCGACCTCCGTTTCCGCTGGCGAAGACAAAAATAGACCCAAGTCCACCGCGGCCGTTCTGAATTCCATTGACCATAGCTTTCTTGATGAGGTATCCAGGCCCTTCCATAGATCTACCGTCGTCTGGAGGTCCCCAACTACACGAGAATATCGATGACTCCTGGTATCCAAAGTTGAGGGCTGCAGCCTCGTCGACGTCGGATATCGGTCCAGAGAGTATACGAACACCTGCGACCTTCGAGTCGTAAGCGATACCCACACCGCATACGTCGTTCTTCACAGCGGCAACTTGACCCGCACAACGAGTACCGTGGTGGTCGTCAAAGAGCTTGGGTGTGGGTAGGTCTTCATGGTCGTTAAAATCATGTGAGCCTGCCGCGTACTGTGTTCAAGTGAGTATGAGCCATATGCGCCAAGAGGGAAACGTACAAAGTTTGTAGCGAGGTCATCGCTGTTATAGTCCAATCCGTCGTCGACAAATGTCGATATTACACCTTTGCCCGTGATGCCCTTCTCCCACAACCCCGATACGTTCAT
>JAXQGX010001112.1:0-10100 GCA_037040455.1 Irpex sp. P115-07
GTTGTCTCACCCCTCAGTGTGTGCGTATCCGCCGCGCTGGCCTTCGTGGCACCTGTTGTCCTGTACACCGCGGGAGTATTCCTGCAGAGTGTCCTCTTCAGCAACGCCACGAGGTCGTTGGTCTTCATGGCCTTGTGTCGTCTCTACTTCTTCATCTTGCCTGCTTATGTTGCTTTCTCTCACTCATGGCTTGCTCGTGCCCTTCAAGTTCTCGCTTTCTACTGCTCTCAGTCCCTGTCTATCCCACGTCTCGTCTCCTCATCGCTCTCCTCCCTCAAGGTCGTTCTCGGTGCTAGTTCTCCCGTCCCAGGTCTCCGCCCGCTCAGTCTCCCTTCCCTTTCCACATCCGACTTCTCCATCTTTCTTCCCCAACTTCACTTGCACGACCTTGTTGACAAGGTCTGCCAGTTGGCTCTTCGTATCGTCACTCCCCTCCGACTTCTAGTATTCCTCCCCAGCGTCGCTCAACGGACACTCGATTCTATCCCTCGCACTCTCTGTACTTATGTACTGCTGTGCTGTTCTCTGTTCTCCTTGCAGAACGTGCTGGTCTTCCTCCTGACGCTCACTGTTCCCGTCACTGTGTACACAGTCTACCTACTCGCCAAGATCCGTGGTCTGTCACCGGACGCCAACCTCCCTCGGACATCAACTATTTGCGACAAGTATTCCAACACCCTCCTGGATCGCATCCTTGTCCTATGGCTACGCTGCATCTCGTTCGCTCGTCGACATTTGGTCAAGCTGGTCTTGCTCACTGGGGTCATAGGCTGTACCTACTTGCTACGAGACTGGATTCCTCGCCGCTCTCGGTGCCGTACCTTGTTATCATCTCACGCCCCCTCACCCACGTTCGAAACGTTCTACTGCCGGTACACTATCTCCACGCTGGCATATCCCAACATCAACCTCATCCGACTATGGAATTCTCGGAGGCTCCTGCCAGTACTTGACGTGCTGCTTGTCGTCATAGCTCCCATTTGTGGTGCGGTTGTGGTCTACACGATCATTGTGAGTCCCTGTTGCGTCCCATGATCTGTCATAGTAAAGTAACGAGCTGACTTTACCCTAACAGGTCACCTTCCAGCCTGAACCGAAGTGTGCTGTACCGGAGTGTGTCAACCCACTGGCACACACTCATGCCCCTGGCAAAGTTCATCCTTGGCTCCCTGCTGGCTATCAACTCCACCCGGAGTTCGCTGCCAAATACGAGCTAGGTAAGGGACTCGGACGAGGCGCATTCGGATTCGTCATACAAGCTCGACGACGATCAGACGGCCGTCAGTTCGCCGTCAAATTCTTGGGTATGGAGCTCGAGCCTAGGTGGCTATTAACTCCGGAGTACGGACGTGTTCCGCTCGAGGTCGTCGTCGGTCTCAATATCTCGCACGAAAACATCATCGGGTTTGTTGAACATTTCAAGGACGGCGGCCAGGGCGGCAAATACTGCTATGTGGTGAGTGTCCTTTATTTTGTCTCTCTTTGTTACTGTTTATATCCTTGGAATAAGAGTACTGACGTCGTGTCTGCTTATACGACAGGTGCACGAACTGTTCGGTGATCCCTGGCAGCGCCTGGATCCGCACACCAACCAGCCAGTCCCTGGATCTCAAAGCGGACACTCTCTGAGAGAGTACCTCGCCCAGCACGGCAAGATGCCCGTCGACGTCGCGTACAAGGTGATCACGCAGCTAGTCTCTGCGCTGGTCTACCTCCACTCCAAAGGCATCGCGCACTGCGACATCAAGCCCGATAACATCCTCATTGACCGTAACGCCAACGTGAGTAGCCTCAACTGTCATAGCCTGCTCGTTGTGCGTCCTCTCGAGCTTGCTTATGCTGACCACACGTCATTGTAGATTCGTCTCATCGACTTCGGCAACATAGTGCTCAAATTAAGGTGCAGTGACTACCCGACGAACCCCGTCGAGATTCCTGCAAAGTTCTGCAACGGCACGCTTGTCTACGTACCCCCGGAAGTACTAGCTGGTCCGACGGCGACGTGGCAACCTTACCTCGCCGACGTGTGGGCCCTGGGTGCGATGCTGTACGAGCTGGTGACGGGCGTGCGGGCGCCGTTTGTGCTCGCGAACGTGGCGGGGCACGCTGCGACGGTGGAGATGATCCGCCGCGGCGTCGAGGGGCTGCAGGGCTTTGACGAGCATCGGAATGCCGACGCTGTGGTCGAGGTGTTGCCCCTGTTGCGGATGTGCATGGAGCTGGATGTGTCGAAACGGATAACGATGGACGAGCTCGCGTTGCGATTTGGTGTATCTTTGTGATATCTATATACTATGTGTGACTGATGCTGTATCTTTATTAATATCTAACATGGTGCTCCTTTAAATTGCGTGATCTGGGGCTATGGGTAGGCCTTCTATAGTCTTGTATGGTCTCTGGTGTTCAAGTTGCTCATGTGTGTTATAGTGCTTTACGTACTTACGCTATACCCTGAACCCGTCTGTGCACGCCGTGATGCATTGATGGGTGGTGTATACATTCATACGGGAGCTGGGTTGGCGGTACTACCTAGGTGTATACAAGAATCACAGGGTGTAGCTACCTGTGGCTGCTCATTGGATTTCTCTGAGCACGGCAACAGTCGTACGGAGACCAGTGTTCGATGAGAGGCCTTGCCAACGAGTACAGCGGACTATTCTGTGTCGATGAGGAGAGGCCTCTTGGCGAGGTACCGATAGACCACAAGCGCCGTAAACGGTTGACGACACCAGAAGATATAACACTGGCGGCCAAGACGTACATGCTCCATCCATAGATGTGGTGCATATGCATCTTATGGTGCCATACAACCTGGCTCAAATATTAGCAGAAGTACGTTGGGACAATCGAGGATACTTCAAGAAAGCGTCTTGTAGCTCAGGTCGTAGTATTCCTGTGAGGACATGATGGTGTCGTTGACAACTCCGTTGTTCTTGGTTGTGTCAATTACAGGGACATTCTCGATGGTACCGTACTCAACAATAAGATCTTGTGTTACGTCCTCATGTTCGGTACAAAGTAGTATAGCCGTATCCTTCGCAGAAGTCCGTAAGGTGGCCGAAGCGCTGCATCGAAGGTTGTTGGAGGCATGATTGAAGCTGACGGCCAGGCGTAAGTGGCAGCGCCACATCCCAATGTAGGTCTGCTGAGCATCGTAAGTAGTCGCGGAACCTGAGGGCTGCAATGGCCTGATAGCATCCTGCATGCTTGCACGCAGAACTCCGGCTTAGTGTACGGGTACGCGGCGTGGACGTTGCTGAACCAGAGCATGAATAGGAAGGCGACGCTCTCGAGAAGCTGCAGGGGAAGCATGGTGAGGAGGAGTGAAACTCTGGGAGAGTGGCTGGCGCGAGCCGAGAGGTGGAATCCTTGTGTAGCCAGTGTGACAATTGCGGAAGAGAAAGTCTAAAGTAGAATATTAGGCAGCTGAACATCCAAGAGAAGCGCATAACAGAACTTGTTTTCTACTTTGCGGAAAAGCTTCTTCTTGTCCATATCATGCAATCGAAGAGCGTTACTGACACGTGCGACCAAACGGCCCTGGAAGCCAAGCACAGGCAGAGGTACATCGTTCGCCTCCGTCTATACCAAAGTACTACAATCGTAAGCGACCTTTCAGCAAGGAAAAGTATGTACACGCACCTTATGCAAAAGCTCAAGGTCCTAAGCGTCGTCCACCTTGTGTGTGCGGAGGAGCCACTGCTGCATGAATGAGACGCGAAGAACGTGTCTTTTGCGGTACCAACGACGAGCAGCTGTTCACCGCCTTGCGCCGCAAAAAAGACGACCGAAATCGAAAACGCAGATTCGTCGTTATCCAGTGCGATAAAGTTCACGATTGTGGCCTGTAATCGTTCGTTCAGCATCATTTGTGGTCCGGCAGTAAAAAAGATACACACATTCACAGGGTCAATGATCCGGATACCTGAGGCCCATGTAGCAGTGGGAGCCTTTGGCCTTCCAAACACGTCAGGAGGGAGGTCGAGGAGGTTCTCGTCCACCTTTTGACTTTCCTGCTTTTGAAGGACGACACGTCAAACAACAACAGCACCATGGAAAGATTGTCCGTTCGTACCAGTTCCGCCAGCTTTGCTTGTGCAACATCTTCAGCCAATACTCGATGATCTCCCTCATCCAAGTTCTGCAGAATATCGGAAGATCTTCGCATCGGCGATGGGATCCAGAATTCGAACTCATCGACCGAAGTCAGATTGTCAAGGATGCAGGGGAAAAAGGTGGCGTAGGGCCTGCCGTGCCCAAGGAAGACAGGACATCGAGAAGAATTTGGATTCGTTGACATCGTCGCCGAGCTTCTGGACCTGGTACGGTTGGCTGAAGGACGCTTTTTTGAGATGAGCTAATGGTACGAAGTTGGGATAAAGACATACTGATTGCCAAACTCTGCCGCGACGACGAGAAATCTGACTTGAGCGTACACAGACTTGAAGCAGTAGGGACGGTGTCAAAGCACTCGATCTTCAAAGCCCGTACGTCTTGCTCGTCATGCTCGATAGTGACTTCGTGAAGATTACATTAGCTTTGCAGAAGAGAGAAGAACGCGCCCTAAATACAGAACAAAAACTGAGATTTCGTAAAAGCGGGGCATGTTCACACTAACAGACCTGCTTCTCATGCATCGCAGAAGCCGTGATGTTGATACCACGGTCGGAGTCCTCACGTGGGTGTGGTCTTCGGGGACTACGAACATGTTGCTAGAAACATCATATGTCGATAGATGACCCTATGATCTCCACCACAGACTAACTCACCGGAGGGCCCGTCATACGGTCATACGGTAAGATGACGCCAGCTGACCATTAGGAACTTGAACCAACAGCTTAGCCTCTTACGGTTCTGTTAGCTCGCTCCATTTGTGAACGATGTGGTTTGGGCCAAGGTCCAATTCAACATCTTGAGCTGGTAAAGGAGAAAAATGTGAACGGGTGTGAATGGGTCAATAATTGGCGGTGAACCGTACCTTCTTTGTGTTACTGAACACTGCGCGGGAAAGATATTGGTGCACTTTGCTTCCTCGACGGTAGCAGCCATGAGACGTAAGCTTCAACCTTTGAACGCACTTCTGGGTATTTGCCTGGCACGATATAGGACCCGTCAAACGTCTCTTAATCGGGTCAATGACGAGACGGCCACTGGCAGAGTCGGAGCTAACGACAGCACAGTCTGCAAAGGACATATAATCAGGTCGACGCATGCCTCCTAAAGGCCTGTAACGCACCTTCTACACACGTCAAGACTCTGGGCTCCACGGCGCGCTCACTCATGCGTGCCCCTCATGATTCATACGACAACGGAGCGGTAATTAGCCGTCTTGTGAGAGTCATTCGGGCCAGCGGTTTCTGGAAAATATTGGGGGACTGAGATAACGATGCGTCGCAAAGACTGCATTCTTACTAGGCTTACTACAGCATTGAGGGGTCTTGAGCGTACGGCAGTGTGAGAGCAGAGAAGCCGAGAATTCCACAAAACATGAAGCTATGAAGGAGTATTACTCAGTGTCAATGTGCCTCATAAACACGAATGAAAGTATAGCTTACGAATGTCGAAGACCTTACAGAGCTTATGACACCCTCTGTGTCTAGTCCGAGTCTTCTGTAGTCCAAGTAGATGGTCGATAATAAGAGATACTAGAGTGTGACAAGGAAGATACTGAGCACGGGTTGAGGTCTGCTTTGGGTAGAAAGTCCACTGCAGACCACGCCCTCCGCTTCTCTCGTGCCGTGCTCGTGTATACATCCCTGCGGCCAGGCTCAGGCTGCAGGTTTTGAGGGAGGCGCTTTATCGAGCGTCTGAAGGCCGCCAAAAGCCGGTGATGTTGCAGTACTTGGCTCTGCCCATCATATTTCTTTCGCTGAAAGCTCTCCTACATAGTAGCTATAAGTATGTCGTGCCTGCACTGAAGAGTCTACCGCGCCGCATATTTCCATCAGGTAACAATACTTATGCTCAAGCTCAATGCACTAACAACACTGCAAGTACTTATGGTGTCTGCTGTAATCGTAGGACAAGTTGTGCCTTGTCAAGCAAAGGTTGAACGAAAGGTAGAGGTTGTAAGAAGTCTAACGTTCGCGAGAAACTAAAGAACATTGCTCTTAGTTTCGGTCCCACCACCTTCGGACATCAGATATTCGCTTGCTATGATATTACGAATGGAGGCAACCAGACTTTAGACGAGTATGGCGTGTGGACGGCAGACACGTAGGTGCCTTGTATAATAAAAGTAGTGACTGTGAAGCTCAAGTGACGACCCATGTACAGCAATGGATTGGATGCAAAGGGACTCGGCCACTGGCAGACCCAACTGAATTTCACGCGTAACCTCATCGGAGAGGTGTATCAATCCGGAGCCCTCTTCTCCTTCAAAGCACCCCCCAAGAGATACACCTTCGTGTGGGTATCTCGTTCCGTTCGACTGACCAAGCGTGTAGCAACGCAGAAACCGAGGTCGGCACTTCCTCGTTCGACGAGATCGTAGCACAGTCAAAGGCACTTTGGAACGAGAAGCTTAGCAAGATTGAGATCGACGTCGCCAATACGCCTGCTAACGTTACCGAGATGCTGTACTCGTCTCTCTACCGCTCATTCCTTACCCCCGTAAGTCGTCGTTGCACGATCTCGTGTCGCAACTGAAGAGCTGTGGACTGACTCGAACTTGACCTGCTAGAATAACGCGACTGAAGAGACCCAAGGCCCCTTCGCGGATACCACGCACCAGTACTTTGACTCCTTGTATTGCAGGTATGCATACTTTTGTCTTGTGCTATTGTAGCTACCTTTCCGATCATCATGATAGCTGGGACACATTCCGCACATTCTATCCTCTCATGTCCCTCACATCCCCGGTCGAGTTCGCCCAAATCGTGGATAGCTACATCGACGCGTGGCGAGTACATGGCTGGATGCCCGAGTGCCGTGCTAACCACATGCGCGGTTGGACACAAGGAGGTCGGTATTTTTCAGACCAAAGTCCTATTTTTTGAGCCTAACAATTTGTACTGCTGCAGGCTCCAGCGCGGACCCGATCGTAGGACACTTTGCAGTGACGTATCACGACGAAGCCGAAGCTCTTGGAATTGACTTGAACGACCTGTATTCTGCGATGCTCGCAGATGGAAATAACACTCCGCCCAATTGGGACATCGAAGGTCGCCAAGCGGACGTATATATGTGAGTCTTCGTCCTTTGCGTAGCTCGTTCACTTGTCTGACTGCGTCATGAAGCAAATACGGCTACGTCCCTGCTTCCGTTCTCGTCACGAACAGCGTCGGTCGGCAGACTCGCGAGGGCAGTCGAACACTCGAGGTCAGTTATTACCTTCTGAATGTTGTGCAGTTATGAACTAGCTTTCTTTAGTATGCATTCGAGGATTTTGTTATTCGCCAGGTTGCTCTGGTATGTGACTTCACATGATCAGCACGTTTCCAGCCAGCTAACGCCCTGAAATACAGCTCCTGAATAAGATGGAGGACGTAGACACGTTTACCAATCGGTCGCTGGTAAATCACTGATGAGATGGTTACCTCGCTGCTATTTACTCATATGTTTATCAGAATTATCGTAACGTGTTCGATAAGACGGTTAAGAGCGACGGATTCCAGGGTTTGTCCACTTCTTCCCAATATTGAGGCTGCCTTCACTCACGAGGGCATTACAGGATTCGCGCAAAAGCGTTTCCCCAATGGCTCCTTCGTCTTCACTAACCCGATCAACTGTAGCCCGCAAGACAACGTGAGCCGGAGCTGCTCGTTGCAGGATGCCAATACCGGCGGCTTCTATGAGTCTTCCTCCTGGGAATACAGCTGGTCAGTAGGATTGATCGACTCGTGATTATCCGCCTGACTGACCTGTGTGCCTGTAGGTTTGCTCCCCATGATACAGCTCATCTCGTTGAGTTGATGGGAGGAAACGTTAGTCCTACTCTGACATAGAATAGTTCGCTATGACTGACGGTCGTATACAGGAAACGTTCGTTAAAAGGCTTGACCACTTTTTCGACGTGAGGGGCACCAGATAACCATGCATTGAACTCTCACTAATGTCTTCGAATTGTATAGGCTGGATATTACCTAGCCGGGAACGAGCCCTCCTTCCAGGTGAGTACGTCAAAGCCATTTTCGGGGCCATTATGTTAATCACAGCTTCATAACAGACACCCATTGGATACCACTACGCTGACCATCCAACTCTGTCGGTTGATCGCGTACGTGACGTGGTGTTTTCAAACTTTGACATCAGTAAGTTTTGATATTCTCGCGCGTTCTTTGCGATCTACGTCTTGACCATTTGCTCACCTAGCCCCTGCTGGAATACCCGGAAACGACGATCAAGCTGCAATGGCCACCCTTCTCTCTTGGCATCTTCTCGGCTTCTATCCAGGTAACTTCTTTCAATCGTATTTTGCGGCCTCTCTAACCCTGCACGTTACAGTACCATCTTCGACACAACTCCTTGTTCTTTCACCCTTCATCCCGAAATATACCATCCACAACAGCTTCCTGAACGTGAGCACGACGGTCACAACCAAAGGCTTCGATCCCCGCTCTGTGCAGCACACAATCCCCAAGAACATCGCGGCGTATGTCGCCAATGTAACAATCAACGGCGTTCCGGCTGCGTCTCGCTGCCATATCGACTTCTACGACATCTTCAAGACGGGTGGTGACATTGTCATCGAGGTTACTGCGGACAAAGCGTCGGTGGATGACTGTGGTGGCTCGCTACCAGAGTCTATCTCTACGGGAGGCTTCTCGACTGTCCGGTAGATGGTGGTGGGATATTCATGTGTATATATGTTACTGATCATTCTGGCACGGGATGACGAGCAATCAAAATTGGTATCTATCTAACGGGCATATACTGGTGCACAAGCACAAAGGGCCACGATATTTGATTCGCTACACTTTTATCGTCGACATCGCTAAGTAGTACCAGTGCAGTTGATTGTAAACATATGCACACTTCAATCTGTACGTGTCGTAGGTGTTCTCAAAGCTTACAAGTGAGCTGGAACGACCGCGTGGCATACTATCGTGTGAGACAATGGAAATCATAGACAAGTATAAAAGCGCAGACGATATGGATCATGATTGACATATAAAACAGTGATAGATATAGCAGATAAAATACACCAGTAAATAAGCAACAAGCATAAACGTGGTTATGACGACGTAGGGAATAGTTGCGCGAGACGCGTGATAGTCCCTCGCTTCGAAGGCTTTACCTCCAAGCACAGACGCAAAGCAGGTAGGACGTCGGTGACCGCCTTGGTCTGGCAAAGCTCATCGAACCGGGTTAGCGACTCCACGCCACCCCGTGACATTGCCTCTGTTCGGAATGGATATTGGACGCCCGTGACCATCTCGTACAGGAGGACCCCCAGGGCCCATACATCGGCGAGGAATGGATTACACGAACGTTTGCCGTTGCGCCGTTTGAGCGCCTCCGGAGCCGTGTAGAGTATCGTGCTGCAGAAGTATTCCAGTAATACCTCGTGGGGACCGTTAGGGTCGTTGTTCGACGCGAGCCAGGAAATGCTACTGCCCAGATCGATGAGACGTATCTGCGTGCACAGTCAGCATGGACTGCAAGGGAAACTCGACGCCGAGTCGACAGAGAAAGTAACTAAAATACTCACATTAGCATCCCGGTCGATCAAAATATTATCAGGCTTGATATCGCAATGCGCGATACCTCGAGAATGGAGATGGGCAATGACAGAGACCAACTGCTTAAAGATTTTGTGGGCGGTGTCCAGAGGCACGGAGCCATGGTGTTGGATGTACTCTCGCAGAGAGTTGCCACTAGTGGCGCCAGGTATCGGCTCACCCGTAACGCGGTCTCGAGGCTGCCAGGCATCCCCGAACAACTCCTGTACCTATACAAAGCAGAGTCCATGTCAAAAACAAGTGTGGTATATAAAGCTGTGAGACTCACGATGTAAAAGTAACGATCGTCTTCGAAGGTTTCAATGATCTGGATGATGTTCTCGTGCGAAGCAAGCATTCTAACAAGGACCTCTCGCGGACACCGGCCGTACTGAGGGTGCTTCGGCCAGCGATTCGATTGTGTTGCGTCCACGAACT
>JAXQGX010001238.1:0-10296 GCA_037040455.1 Irpex sp. P115-07
ACGGGGGTTAAGCTCCCACGCACCTGATTCTACTGAGCATCCGGAGTGCTTCGAAGACCATGTCGTTTTCCCTGATGAAGGATGGATCGGAGTGGACAACAAGGACCTATTCAAAGCCATCCTCTCATGGAATAGAGCAAGAGGCGCGAAAACGGAATACCAATGGATAAAAGGCCACAGCAATGAAGAAGGTCCAGACAAAGAAGGAAACGACGAGGCGGACAAACTAGCCAGACTAGGAACCGAACTACCTCGCGCAAGAGGCCATGCACACACAACGCTTGAAAACTACCTTCCAACAGGAGCCCAGATCTCTAAAACAACGCAGAAAATCCTATACCAAGGGATAAGAATGACGAAAAACGTAGAACCGAGGAGGAAAACAGCGACAAACCTCAAACTAATCCAAGACGCCATCCAGAAAGAAACATCCCTCAAACCAACGGAAGAAAGGATATGGACAGCCATACGCAACAAAGTGAACAGCAGGAAAATCCAGATATTCCTATGGAAACTGATTCACGATGCCTATAAGTGCGGCAACTGGTGGAAGAACCTAAACAACTACGAAGACAGAGCAATATGTCAGATCTGTAACGAAGAAGACTCTATGGAACACATACTTCTGAAATGCAAAGCCCCAGGCCAAAGTAAGATCTGGAACCTAGCAAAAGCGATGTACTTTAAGAAAACAAGCATCAACCTGGAAATAACGAAAGGTACGATCATGGGAGCGAACCTCCTGACTTTCAAAGATAATAACGACAAAAAACTTGTTGGCGCCTCGAGACTAGCGACCATCATAATCACCGAATCGGCTTTCGTAATCTGGAAAGCACGCTGCGAAAGAGTAATCGTAGAAGACGGAGAACCGCAGAAAACAATCCCTGAAAACGCCATAGTGAACAAATGGCTAAACGCTCTGAATACGAGACTCAAAACGGACATAGCACTCACTAATAAAAGATTCCCGAAACACAAACAAGTCAAAAACGACCTAGTGCTGAAAACCTGGTCCGGAACACTGGAAAGGGAACATCTTCTGCCAAAAGACTGGATAACTTGGACAGGGGTTTTAGTGGGTCGACTCACAAAGGATCCAACGCCCGACCCCGAACCGCCGCCATCACAATAAGCGCGGGCGGGTCGGAAGATCCCGAGTCAGCCCCACACGGCCTTCACCCGAAGGTGTGCGATTAGCGCATTTCCTCTGTTTGGTGTCGAACCAGAGGGTGAAACTCCCTCATAATATGCTAGAGAAAAGGAGATCGTAAATCGAACTGCCTAACTCTAAATAGCTCCACCAAAAAAAAAAAAAAAAAAAAAGTACGCAAGGTTAGACGCGTCCTCACATGGGCGCGTTTGCCGCGTCGGGCCGCGAAATATTCACACTCAAACGTTCTCACGGGGGGACTCTCAGTAAGACGCGGGGTACAGGTCTTAGACTATAGCTAAGCAGAGTCGCGATCTCGCAACTGATTTGACGTCAAGTCACGGCGTCTGCCCCTTGGCGCTCGAACCTCAGACCCCGAGGACTTCGGATCCTCCGTGTATTGGCAGCCCAATGAATTGATCTTAACGACCTCAGAGAATGGGTACATGACATTGCGATGGGTATTTATACAGTATGATACAGAACATAGACAAACAACAACATGCAAAGGTTCCAGAGTGCTACAGATTCATGCCAGTGTCTTTCGGGGGCGATCACGATGCAGAAGTATCTATGAAGTTCAGGAGAGTTCAGGCCGACTAAGCCTTGTGTACAGCCTCGAGGAAGTCCAACAACGTGCTAGCACTCCAAGCCTGAGTATCACAGGAGTCACGGCAATGTTCTCCATCCTTGTTCGTAAGTTCGGGCAAACCAGCCCAGGGATCGTTGCGAATGTGACGGCGTGAGGGCAAAAGGAGACGATGCAAGTAATGCAAGGTATCGTTCAAATCCTAGAACATACTCGATTAGGTGAGTCCCGGGCAGACGAATAGACTACTCACTTCTTTGCCAGAGCCAGCCTTACGGTCGAAGTAAAGGTACGCCTGCAAAAAGTAGCCAAGCGGCCAGCCCCATTCAGGACCCTATTATGGTACGTGCATCAGCCACGTCCCATTTACACGAGTCGCACCGAGTCGTACCTGGTGATAATTACGACCTTTGGCAATCGCGGGGTCGTCGCCATCGTTTGCGTTGTCGTAATACGGCCTGTATTGCAGGTCCTCAGGATCCAGAGTCTTCATACCAAGAGGACCTCTGAGCACAACGTCCGCGATCTTCAACGCTTCCAATGCATGTTTCTCGTCGAAGAGTTCCGGCGCGACCACCATGGCAATCGGGAAGTTGGGACGGAACTGATAGTCGGACCACTCCCTGCCTGGACCAGATCCATACACATCCTTGTAGATACCTCGGCGGTTGATGATTGCGGGATTGACGTTGTACTTCGCATCGTCAGATGGACCTAGAAGATGGTCAGTAAGATAGAAGGCTTCCGTAGATTAGAATGGCGTACTGAGTGGGATGTAATAGCACTCCTCGAACGAAGCTTGAATGAGATTGTTCCACTCCTTGTAGGTAACCAGGCGACGCTTGCCATCGACTGTCGAATGTTCAGTAAACGTCGCGTAGGAATAGATATGAATACTCTTACTCGTAGCTTCAACACCCTTGAACGGGAACTTCCCCTTCTCCGAAAGCTCGTCCAACCATCGGAGAGTGCTCTTCAAGAGACCCGTAATCTCAACAGGAGCTCCATCCCGAGGGGTACCAGGGACACCCTTAGTGCCAGCCTTGACAGATTCTCCCATCTTGTCCATCCAAGTACCACAGTTGTGCGCATTCCCACCAAAGATAAGACCTGTAGTCCAGTCGACCTTGATGTCGATGTTGAACCCCTCATCGTTCATCTGCATGTCCAAGTTAGGACCGGCGTTGTACTCGCGGAAGCTGATACCGTCGGCGTGACGTTGCAATATCTCCTGGATGATCTCGGCAATGGTGCTCGAATAGGAGTATGCCTGGGGATCGTCCCAAGGAACCCAAGTATCGTCCTTCGGGAACCGCCTCTTCACCGATTCCGAGAGAATAGCGAGTCCTTCTGGCGCAGAAAGCGTGTAGTCTTGAATGTTCTGCAGCATCCACCACGGCGAGTCTCTGGAGTTGTATCTGCAACGATGCTAAGTTATCCAGTAGCGCATTCTGGAAATATAGTTTGTGCTTACCTTGGGCTTCGAAGAGAGTCGAGGAGATTGGGGATCAAACCGTGCTTCAAGACCGACGCGAAGGCAAGAATATGCTTCTTCGCGCTTGGATAGTTCCCAGTGGTAAGGAAAAGACCTCGCAACGAGATGAACACGTCTCGTCCCCAACATCTTGCCCATCCAGCAGAGAAGTGTGGCAGACCAGCGGCCAACGATGGAGTGGGCTTGCCGGGGTCAAGAGAAGCCGATTGAACGAGCCCGTGCAGCTGCACCGAAACTAACGCGAGATCTTGTGTGAACGAATGTCCAGTGGAAACGAACTCAGAGCTCTGTTCGATCACTGCTCTGCGCGCAGCCTTGTAGGCCTCGGAGATGACGATCGCGAAGTACTTGGGCCGTAAGAATGGCGCCACGCTGCTCTTGATACGGTCAAACCTCTCTTCATACCACTTTGCAGGGGCGGCCAGCTTCGGAAGCGTGTCAACTTGCCTATGACCACGGATATAAGTTATAAGATAAAAGAAACGGATTCTGTAGCTTACTTCTTCAGCCTAGAATAGATATAATCGAGGGCCCAAGTACCGTCTCGCAGGTGTCCACAAAGAGGATGGCCGAGGTCGTTGTATCTCATAATGTGTCTCAAGGGATGCATAAATCCCTCGAGGCCACAATACGTCAACGTTCCAATGCCGGGTACGTTGTAAGCCCCGATCTCGCCCTTGGTAGCATCTCTCTCCTCTCCATCGGCACGGTACAGGACGACGTTAAGATCAATAAGATCCAAGTCACCGAACGCTTCGTCGGCACCAGAAGAGCAGAAGGTATCCAAAGATGAGTCGAGCCCTTGCAGCTGTGTCTCGAAGAGCATAATACTACCAGGAGGGAAGTATTCGGGTACGATGATTTCGCCGTAAGGACCTTCACCATCGAGACCTTGTGGGACAACCACGGGAGCCGTTTCAACAAGCTTCCCAGCTATACCGCGCAGCGTCTTGTCATCGTCGCGGCTGTCGTACGACGAAAAGTCGATATGGGCACCGTAGATGAACTTGGCTTTAGTGCGGCGAAGCTTGACCGGCGAGACTGAAATAGGTCAGAGAGAGTCTGCTATAACGCATTTGGCGTAACTTACTGAAACCCCTATCTTTGGACCCCTTTTGGAACGCGGTGTGTGCGACGAGCAGATACCCCTTCTGAGTGGAGGGCTGTACACGATGCAAGACAAGGTACTAAGGAAGAGTGAGTAACGGGATGTCGCAAGAACAGATGATGACAGAGCTTACGCCATTCTCCTCGTGAACGTGTCCTTCTTCGAATTTGCCTATCGCCATCTCTGCATGAAGGGAGTTCAAGATTCTCTTCACCCTCGCAATTCCACTATCTTCAGAGAGTCTGGTGGCCTCGTACTTGCGCTTCTCCTGTACGAGATTCAGCAGCTTCGGGTAAAGATCGTCAAACCCTTTGACAGAGCCGATGGCGGAATAGGAGAACGTCATCAGAGCACCCGTAGACAATGCGTCCTCCGCGGATCGTTTGTCGAGATAAGACTCGTTGTCATGGGTAAGATCGTAGAAGAGCGCGTGAGGCACGGAACCGTTGTGAGGAATGACCACGCATGGCCGCGTAGGTCCTTTACCAGTGGGAGGCGGAAGCTCTTCTTTGCTCGTAACACAAGCATCGTCCATTGACCCTATAAGAAACACCCGTCAGTAGTTTCCAGGTACCTTGAGCTGATGTACACACCGATAGGTTTTCCAAGACCATGACGATACAGCAGCCGGGAAAGCTCCTTCGGATCCCAGGCGTTCCCAGCCTCTCGGATGAGACTGTTAATGCCCAGGCGACTAACGAACAAAGTGTCCATTTCTTCGCTACCGGTGAAGAGCTCGGCACAGACGTAAAGGTCGGGGTTAACCACGCGCGCGGCATCAAGTAACGTCACACCGACGTGCAGAGGCGTCGAGTGGCAATTATCGATACGGAATCCCTCATAGCTAGCAGCAAGAGACTGCACGTATTCCGTCATATGCTTCCAGAGCCATGGATTGTCTTCAGGGCCATCGCCGTATCTGAGCTTGACGCAATCACCCCACACGATGACTTCTCGACGAAGATACGCCTTGGAGGGAGGGAGAGCAAAGTTCTTCAGCGGATCCGCGTTCCATATCCATCCGTTGTTGGCCAGCGAGTACGTGTTAGGATCTGTCTCGACCTTCCCCTTGATTCGGGTGAAATATGTCTCCATAAGAGGCAGGCTATAATGAAGGGGTCAGTGCATATGCCTGCATATAACCATTTAATTGACGTACTCTCTCGTAATGGGTCCGAGCTTAGGACCATGCTCATCTAGGCGAGCGTACTTCAGGCGATTCTTGATACCGTCCAAGGCAGCTTTCGTATCATCCTCCCACTCTTGGTATTGGGGGACGTTGAGAACATCGACTACACGAATCCAAGCATCCGCAAGTGCCTCATTGTCGCGTACATCAACGAAAGCCGCCTTCACCAATCCTGCCGCTGCCTGTCCTTCGACACGAGTCCCGAACCGCTTCTCGTGAGTTCCCAGACCAATGACTTTCCCTGCCGTTTTGACGATCTCTGCCAGTTCAACGACGGACTTATGTGCAACACCGTCCCATTGCTGGAGATCGCCCGCGTTCAGGGCTGCAAGCACAGACTCACGCTCAGCTTTAGTGTCGAGCACATAGTATTGCCAGAGGTTCAGGGACTTCAAATGATCGGCGAACGCAGTGATGAGGACGTCGATGTCTTGTTGGGACGTGACACGGGTGGGAAGTCCTTTCGCGTCGAGATTCGAGGAGAATTCGACCATCGCGGTGTCGATCTCGAGAGCGGGAGTGAGGTGAGGAGTGTTCGCGGGGCTATAGCCTAGCGTAGAAAGTATAGTAAGTCCTTGTCAGTCTCGCGCGAAGTGCATATATACTCACCGGCTTCGGGGTGATCTGCGAGCCACGGGCTATCGTTGGCTGTATGGTTGAGGACGACATCCGTTAGGCTGAGCAGACCGTATTCTTCTCGGGCAATGTGCAACATCTCTTCCAACTTTGCTCTTCCTCCGTCCTTCGCAAAGTGTGCTTTCTCCGCGAACAAAGATGGGTCGTACGCAAGCTGGTTACGGATAGAGTACGGGCTGTCACTCTCCCCACGCTCTTGCAGAGGAGTGTAGTGGATCATGTTGTAGCCGCGCTCGCTAGCCTCCGCAAGGTACTCGCGCCACTCGCTGAGCGGACCCATCCACTTGGAGACAAGGGTAATAATGGCCAAGCCGTCTAGAGGAAGATTGACATAGTCCGAAAGAACTGCGCCGCCCTTTGGAGAGACAGTAGCATTCTGGCCTATGATAGGCGATCTGGACTTGGCACGCAAGATTGGATCGATATTGAAGTAACCTTCACGGCCTTTGACGCGTGTCCCGGGAGTGTCACCATCGTATTCCACCCAGTAGCAGAACGCGCCGGCATGGGAGATGGGAAGATTGATATGTATAGGTTTGGAGAAGTCGGTAGGGAGCCTAGAGCATACCTAGTCAAAGATAGAAGCAGCCTGAAGTTGAAGGTACTCACTTGCGCTCGACGAACTTGTCTCTTTGGAATCGGCCTCCGTCTAGCGGAAAATTCGTCTTGAATACCCCGTTTTTCGTTGCAGGTGTGCCCGCCTCCAACGACACCCGGACCACATAGGGAGTGTATGCAGGGGGAAGGCGCATATACTAAGTAGGACGCGTCAGTAGACATGTTCGACGCGCCAGGGAAAGTGTGGGATGTGATCAAAAGAAACACGCAACTGATCTATCCTTGTTGGGGCCACCATCGGGGTCGAGCTGGATCTCGTATACGCGTATCGGCTCATCACCAGGTTTGTACGTCGACTCGAAAAAATCTATTCCTTCATCTGCGGGAGTCTTCGGTGTCTTTGGAGCGTCCGTCGCACTCTCCTGCGTGTATTTAGGAATTGTCACGGTCTGTTGCAGCTTCCTCGACGCTGCCATGGCTGGGACGTGGTGGGAGGAGATAAAGACGAGGGGGGATCGTCTAAGCTCGGCCTGGAGTATATATACTGCTCTCGAAAGCCATCGTCAGTCGCGACCCCGTCGATCCTTTCAGTTAGGACGGCGTCGGTCCAATCACAACGCGTCAATGGGCGCTTTGTCTGACGTCACTACCCCTTCACGGCGTACCTCAGCTTTCCCACGTTGCTGCCACGAGTTGTCGAGGACAACGTTGTTCACTGGCCATGGCCTCGGAGAGCACAGATGGCGTGTGTCATGGATTGCACTGCAAAGATATCGATAACGCCAGCACAGTGGCGGGGTACGGGTATCAAAATATTGTAAATATTCGTCCATGGTCAATAGCTTAAATGAGAANATGCAAAAGGAACGGATAGGTGAGAGGGACAGCAACGACAAAGCCTGATACACAATATCACCGATGAGGCTCACAACAAGCCGATCAAGAACGCTGGCGCACAGCCTGCGATGAGTGCGAGGTAGATGGGAACGGATGCACGTTCTCGCCACTGCTCCTTGACTGCACGAACGACGACGGCCTCGAGGCAGACGTCGGTCGAGTAGGAGTTTGGACAGGTGGCGGTGGCGCCCAGTCACCATTGCCGTTCCCGTTCGTCGAGTGACCATTGGGTATTCGAGGCTGTGGTGCCTGGATACTGGCCATGCCCTGCGATAAGGACGCCGGTGGGCCGTTGTAAGGAGAGTGAGGATGGTTGGGTGGAGACTGAGTTCGCTGTGGGCCGTTTCGCTGAGGGAAATCGGAGGGGGAAGGAGACGCGATAGGACCTCTGTCAGGATATTGGGAGTTTCCCTGTAACGGCCTATAACGTGTGTAAGCATCAAGACTGAAGTTACTAAACAAGTATGAACTTTACCTAGACTCCGATCTTGGAGGCATACCACGCGGATCATCAGGGCGACTAAAGTTGAATGGTGTCGAGCCACCGAGAGGCGACATCAAACCTGGTGTACGGCCAGACTGCTTGACGCGCTGATACATATCGCACTTCTTCAGGAACTCTTTGCTGGGAAGGTCCATGCTGTTCTGGAAGTAGTCCTGGTCCTGTAGGATCGGCAGGAACTCCTCTGGAACGCAGAAGAACTCGTCTTGGTTCTCCAATAGAACGGTGACTACGCGTATGGCTCCGAAGCTCTGATCAGGGACACCGTCCCTACCCCTGGAATACAGAATACTAGGGCAGATGACCGTGGCAAGGTTCTGCAAGTCCATCTTACTGCCTGTTTCCTCGTCCATGTGCGCGAACGACGCAACCCATTTGAGGAAAACAAAGAGGACTTCCATTGTGTCTCGATGGTGCTTCGGAAGGATGAGCGAAATCATATGCATAAGACGTTTTTGCTCCGCTTCGTTTGGCAAGGCTATAGTGACGTCCGTGAGCCTATGTCTCATTAGTTAATCAAAGACGCACATTGAGATGCGACCCATAAGCGATAGAGCTTGAACGTCAGCAACGGGTCAGGCAGCTCGCGAAGGAACTTCTTCAACAGTGCGGCCAATTGTACGGCGTTATCCTGCGTAAGATCCACCGAAGATGGATCCCGGTCGATCGCATCCGTGAGTTCCTTGAGCCGTCTGATGTTGCCATTCTTTCGGAAGATACCCTCGACGGACAGGTCTTTTCTCTCTGATATCAGCTTCGTATACCTCCTCAGCACTAATACGACGTACCCATCTGTCGCATTGCAGACACCACGTCGTCCACAAAGCTCGGTATTCTCAATGGTGTCCTCGAAGCGCCGTACAATGAATCAGCACCCTCCCTCTCGACCAACAACTCCAAAGGAATGCCGAACACCCCTGCCCGGCCGGATGAGCATTGAGCACACTGCATTGCACACCAAGGTACATACCTTTCTTCTTCTGGTTCTTCTTGTCGTTCCCAGGCTTGAAGAACTTGTTCCAAAAGGAGTTCTTCTTGATCTCCACGAGTTCCAAGATCTCGTCCAAGTCAAACTGGTCCCGAAGGGCAGAACGTTGCAGCGCCAGTACAGCGGAGTGTCGAACGATAGTTAGCTCAACGGGGTTAAGTTCGGCGATGAATGGTATCGAACTCTCGCGAGGCAAAGTGACAGATTCAATGAGCTGCGGGATATCGGCCAACGTGATACCATCGTCCACACCAGGTAACTTCTGCTCATCAATGCCACCTGCCGGCGACGTCGGCGCAGACTCGTCCACGATCTTGACTTCTGTATTATTCCTCCCTAGGCTCGGACGGACGCTGTCGTGCATCATGGGAGTCGTGATATGTGGTCTCGATGGCCCAGCTTGTGATGGCCCCTGCGGCGGAGATTTCTGGAGCCTCGCTGGTTGGACGGATCGTTGTGAAACTTCACGCTGATACGATGGAACTTCGCTGGCATGTGCGACCTTGCCAGTAGGGCTTTCAACCACTCTCGAACGGATCGCCACTCGTGCTGTTGCCGATAACTTGCGATCAAGGTGATTAGATTTGAGCCTGTTGATATCCTGGCCATAGGGATCCTCCTCGCCCTCCCGAGGCACAGGTGCAGCTATTAAATGTAAGAATCTCGCTCGACGACTCACAGTGACAACGACTTACAAGAAGGACTCGTCGAAATGACGCCACGTTTCCTCAAGAGAACAAACAGCCGCCTAAGCGCAACATTCAGAAGGAAAGAATATTGCTCCAGCCGTGAGACAGGCTGGAACCCTCCGCGACAGCCATTACGCGCGTGATCCACACAATAGATTGCAGTGGGAACAAAGCCAAATTGTGCCGTCTCCTTCATGGTCTCTGGGTCGTACACGAAGATCTTGGTGTTTGCAGGTGGACGCCGTGCAGATGACAGCTTGGGAGCGTCCTTGCCACCATCTCCTTTGTCCTTCTCGCTTTCAACTCTCCCCTGATCATCCTGTGTCTTAGATTCCTTCGGCTGCAAGACGGCGGCCGGACGACCACATGTCGAGCACTGCAGACAGTGCGAATGCCATCGTTGATACGTACCCAGACGCGCGCAGTCCTCCTCCACAGTTAGATTACACTTGACGCAAAGATCCGACGGTGGATTGACGACACTGATCTTCG
>JAXQGX010001396.1:0-12020 GCA_037040455.1 Irpex sp. P115-07
GTGTACGGCACGGTTTGGATAGGGCCAAGCGACTCAGGGGGCTGCGCGTAGGAGGTAGTGGTACCACCGGGAAGGGTATAGATACCGGGGACGATCATGTTGTCCGAGTCGCAGACCTCGAAGGTGCCAGCGGAGGCGCCACCGCCAAGAGTGTACTTGGATGGGCAGTTGAAGCCGAGACCAATACGGTCAAGAGTGTGCTGGCAGTATCCCGCCGGGTTGGTGCCGTCGTTCTTGCAGATCTTGATGCAGAACTGGCCGTTGCCGATAAACCTGCGACAAAGATAAGAACACGATGCCAGACATTAAAGATATCACGTACTCAGTCCAGTGGACAATCTGTGAAGGGTCGTTCGCGCTGAACCTCGTCGAGTACACGAGACCACCGATGGGGTTACCAGCCTACAAACGCAACGATCTGAGAACACGTAAACCCAGATAAAGCAGACACAAACTCACAGTGTCCTGTCCTCCAGAGTCAAGCTCACCTCCAGCGTCATCTGCTTGAATGTTGAGCTTAGTCTGGTCGATGAGACCGGTGATCATGGTGTAGTCGGGGGTGTTGAGGACTTGGAGACCCTGAAGGGTGCCGTCGAGCATGATACGAGTGCCATGGCCCTTCTTGGTGCACCACGCGACTTCCTCGCCTTCAGTGTTGGCGATGGAGTCCAGCTTTTGAGGAGCCCATAGACAGAAATCTGGTTATGCACAATGATCGTGAGAAAACCATGGTAACCAGGCACGGCGAAGGGCTCACCTGTGATATCGTTGACGAACGAGGTCTGGCAGAGCGAGTCCTGGTTTTCGGTGGTAGAGTTACACCTGTTGTATCCGCTCTGGGGGCCACGAAGGAAGGGGTCGTCGGGACCATACACCTGTTCAGGAGCGTCCGTGGGGTGGGGGAAGCTGAAAGATTGAAGGGGAGTAGCGGGGAAAGTAGGAGTCTGCGCATAGGCAACAGCGGCGAAGACAAGGGCTGAAAGAGCGACGCGGGACATGGTGTCCTGTTGGGATGGGAGAAACGTGAGGGGCGGGGAGAGGAGGAGAGACGACGAGCAGAGAAAGAACAACGTTGTCCGCAGTCCGCCGTTTTATACGGCAGGCGCTAGATTCGCACTCCGCCAGGCATCGACGGCAGGTGACTTGGAACGCCCACGCTAAGAATAAACGTTGAGGGTCACTGCACGATAAAAAAGGCGTAAATAGTCCGTGAGGCTGTGTATTTATAACACACCTGGTTGCATTGGTTTAGAACATGACCATTGCCTGTTGAGGCAATGAACACACGGAAACCACCCACCTAAACGCTGCATGCTTCACTGACCAGTGACTAAGTAGTGAATCCCTTATGCGGATGGGAATGCAAACATCATGCTGTGCACGATGGGTCAAAACATGTCCAATGCCCTCAGGCATATACTCATATCGCACCTGTCTCATGCGACTTCAGCACACTCTCATAACGACCTGCAGAGCAAAAAGTGCATTACCGCAAGAAAAAACTAATCAAAGACGTGTAAGTATATGATAATGACGATGTCGATGGTAGCAAACAGAATCCATTGTGATAAATGTCCACCACATCGTGGTCTAAATGAAGAACGCCAGGGCAGAATCGAGTCCGGATGTATGTCACCTCCCTTCTATCTCGTAGGATCCGACCTGACAATCGTAACGTGCAAGTTCGTGAAACACAAGTCCTGGACGCGATGTCCGAGCACGAGAGATACTCTCCCTTAAGCGAAGAGGAGAGCAACAGCGAAAGTGCCAGCAACGGCAGCAAGAGCAGAGATCTGCACATGGCCAGCGCCGTTGGAGGAAGCACCAGTGGCACTCGCGCTTGCAGCAGAGCCGGTACGCGATGCACTGGCACCAGCACTACCACCGTGCGAGCCGCTAGCAGCCGCACCAGTAGCAGAGGCACCAGCAGCGGAGCCACTGCCAGAGGCACCAGTAGGAGCAGCGCCAGCAGCGTCAGTGTAGATCGCCGAGCTGGTGAACGTCTGGCAGTTGCTTGAGGCAGCAGCGGTAGGCGTGTACGGCACGTTGAGAGGGGCACCCTCGGGACCCTGAGTGTACGTGCTGGTAACGCCGTCAGCGCCGGTGTACACACCAGGAGGGGTCATATCGGCGGAGTCGCAGACTTCGAAGGTACCGTTGGCGGCGCCACCGAGAGTGAACTTGGAGGGGCAGTTGTAGCCGAGGCCGATACGGTCGAGGGTGTGACGGCAGAGCTCGTCAGCACGGTCGTCGGCGCCCTTGCAGATCTTCATGCAGAACTGGCCGGAACCGATGAATCTGTGATGAACGGGCAAAGATACCGTGATGAGAATGGAAGCAGGCCGTGCGTGTGATGTGGATGCTTACTCTGTCCAACGTCTGATCTGAGCGAGTTGCTGGTTGGGGTCGAAGTGCGTCGAGTAAACAAGGGCACCGATGGGGTTGCCAGCCTGACGTACAAACAGACGTTAGTGGTAGCTACCAGATAGCGTAAAGAGATGCACGTACAAGGTCCTGGCCACCGAAGTCCTCCTCTCCTCCGGGATCGGTGGGGTCGAGGTCGAGCAGGGACTGGTCGATAACACCGGTGATCATGACGTAGCCAGGTGCATTGAGGACCTGGACGGACTGAAGGGTGTTGGCGGGCATGACACGAGTGCCGTGACCCTTCTTCGTGCACCACGCAACCATCTCGCCTTCGATGTTAGCGACGACTTGGTTAGGTTCGATACCACCCCAAAGACAGAAGTCTAATTGACCGGACCAACATCAGAACACTCTTCCATTACGATGAAGCGAGCGGGCACATTACATACCCGTGATATCGTTGACGATGGCCGTCTGGCATTTGGAATCCTGAGTCTCGGTCGTGCTGTTGCACTGGTTGAAACCACTCTGGGGGCCACGAATGAAGGGGTCGCTGGCGTTGTACAGCTGGTACGGGAGACCGTCTGGTGTGGGATATATCTGGTCAGCAAGGGGGACCTTAGGGAACTGGGGCCTGGTGTCCTGGGCGAGTGCCAGAGCGGCGAAGACAAGGCTGAAAAGAGCGACGCGGGACATGTTTGCCCAATGTGTGTGAGGAGACTGCAAAAAAGAAGAAAGTGACGTGTCGAGCAAAGTGAGAAGGACGACGACCGAGTAGACGACGCCGACGAGGGCTTAATGAGGTGGTTGGAGGGAAAGAAATTCGCGGGCTGGCGACACCGACCGTTCATATAAGGCCCTCAATCAAACTCCGACTTACTCAGTTCGCCGAACCCCGAGGGTTGTTTCAGACTGATTGGCGAAGCTTCCTGACAGCAGTGAAGGACGGGTCAATAACATTTTTCAACAGTTGCAAGTGGAGTACAGGCGTCGGTTGTCAGTGCCCTCTTCCATGAAGAAAGGCGCCGCTGATCTAGAAGAAAGCGCTAGCGCTAAACCACCCGTCGCGCGTACAAACAGAGAGATGATCATGACATGCCCACCGACAGCCGAGCTCACCGTCTTCGCTTGCCCAGAACGCTTTGCGCAGGGACACAGAGCGAGCTCTTCTCCAGTTTCGCATGTTCAGAAGTGTCTGTCTCTATCCCGAGTTCCTCGCTCAGCGTGTTCACCTCGGACACGGAGGACGCCTCGGTTGCGAGGGCCCAAAAGCTGAAGAACGGTTCGTTTGATGTCAGATGAGCGCAAATGATACCACCCGAGCAGCCCCAAAGTCCAATTCCCCGATGACATCAACGGGGGAA
This sequence comes from Irpex sp. P115-07, assembly GCA_037040455.1. Lineage (NCBI taxonomy): Eukaryota > Fungi > Basidiomycota > Agaricomycetes > Polyporales > Irpicaceae > Irpex > Irpex sp. P115-07. The sequence continues at coordinate 3,732 of JAXQGX010001396.1, forward strand.
CTGGACTTTGTGAGAATGAAATCAATATTGAGACAACGCACGTGGCGAACACTTTCTTTCTCTTCACCCATTCGGCGCGCCATGAAGTCCATTCTTTGTCGAGAGTTGCTAACTCCTCTGCGGATACGAGGGACGCTCCTGAGCGGAGCGGTTCAAGATGTGCCTTGGTTTTTGACACCTATCGTCAGTCATAAGAAAGCGGATTTAGCGTTCAGTAAGCAGCAACGCTCGGAGGATGGTTGTATCAGGTTATGTCGCTCCTCGACATTTCCGCGTCATGTCAGATAGGGAGGAGAGTTTACAGACCAGCGAAGCCGTCTCAGATAGCTGAACGTTGAGTTCTTCGCTAGTGGGAGTAGCTTTAAGCTTTGCAAGCTCTGAAGATGCGCATACATGCGTTGTTAGCAGCCTTTCGTTGCACACACAACGACGGTTCTCTCAGTTTCGTTCTTACCCGCGTTAGCAGCTTTAACTTCGGCTACGAGCAGTTTGTTCGACTCTTCGATGACCTTGTATTCATCTTCAAGGGCTTTAAGCTTCTCTACGGGCATGTCCTCCAAGTTCGCCTGATTCGCGACGAAAAACGTCGTCTTACCTGCAAGATCAACAGCATACAGTCGAATATATCATACATGACAAGGTGAGACCGTGCGACTTGGAGTCGATTGCCGTCACGCACCGTACGTCTTCTGCACAAGCTCGCCCTTCTCAGCGAGCGCGACGAGGATCTTCTGCGTCGCAGTCTTCGGCACTGCACCCTTGAGGTTCGCAGCGACGTCCACCGCGCCGAACGGACGGTTCATCTACATCGCATACATGCAGGATTTTCAACAAACAAATTAGAGCTGCGTTTAGTGGGAGAGGTGGAGTAGGCAAAGAAGAAGGGTTTACCCTCTTGATGTACTCGAGCACCTTATCTTCCGCTGTGAGATGCATATGTCCGATATCGTTGATCTCGAAAGAACAGATGTTCCTGGAGCGCATACAAGCACGTACCTTCCTGGCCCTTGAGCACAGGAACCTTGGCCTCGGACGTCTTTGCTTTCGTTGCCATCGTCGTCGATTTCTTTCCAACGTTTTGGTAGCTACTAGTACTTGTGAACCTTTGAAAACGAATGAAGGATGGTGGTCCGTAAGCAGGTCAGACTGGTGATGCGCATGGAAGAATCACAAGCACCAGAACCCTAACCCGATTCCAGGGGTAGGAGTTGACATGGGTGTCGTCTATTTCGCGAGATCCGACTGGTCCTTCGAGCACAAGCCGGCCGAAAACACAAAATGCGGGGTAAGCCTCTCATCTCTCATCTCTCTCTCTCTCTCACCTTCACTCTCGACAAGGACGACGAGCACGACAAATCCGACAGACTCGTATATGCGATAACACTGCACAGCGTCGAATGAGTCCCCATGCATCCTCCTCCTCCTCTCCAAAGACACAGGACAAACAGAGTCTCCATTATATCGTCCGGTCGGGCCTCGCAGGAGGTGTCGCAGGATGCGTCGTACGTACACACACACGTACTGCCTACTCGCGACGTAATCTCACAGTGTGTCGTACCCGCAGGCAAAGACGGTGGTAGCACCGCTCGACCGCGTCAAGATTCTCTTCCAGGCGTCCAACCCAGACTTTCATAAATACGCAGGTTCGTCTCTCCCCCCTTCTTACCAATCTGCGTACAGAGTTAAGATGGTCGTTTGTGTGCAGGAACATGGAGCGGTGCGTTTGGTGCGGGGAGACAGATATACCGAGAGAATGGGGTACTTGGGCTGTTCCAGGGTCATTCAGCAACTCTCCTCCGTATCTTCCCCTACGCGGCGATCAAGTTCATGGCTTACGACCAGATAGAACACGTACGTCTACCCTTACTATTTCTCAGTGTTTAATAGAACCTTACAAGGAGATATGCAGATATTAATGCCCACGCGAGAAAGCCAGACTAACGTGCGGAGGTTCGCAGCCGGTGCGCTTTCCGGTGAGCACACATCTCTCTCTCTCTCACAGTCACACGAGCATCCTCATCCTGAGATATCATCTTGAACAGGCATGACCTCTGTATTCTTCACCTACCCCCTAGAACTCGTCCGCGTCCGCATGGCCTTCCACACACGCTCAACCACGAACGGACACACAACAGGCAAACCCACCTTCCTGCGCGCCGCCTCCGAAATATACCACGAGATCCCCAAACCCCGCTCTCTCCCTCCCCCATCACCATCCTCCTCATCATTATCACTATCCTCAGCACTCCTATCAACATCGTCAGCATCGACCATAGCAAAAGAGATACCCACCACACTATTCACGCGCTTCCCCCTCCTCAAGTTCTACCGCGGATTCACAGTGACGCTGACAGGCATGGTCCCCTACGCCGGCACCTCCTTCCTCACCTGGGGTTTCCTCCGCTCCCGCCTCCTCCCCTCCTCTTCCTCCTCCAAATCCCAGTCATCCCCCCTCATAGACCTAACAGCCGGCGCCATCTCCGGTGCCCTCTCCCAAACGGTTTCCTACCCCTTTGAAGTCATCAGGCGGCGCATGCAGGTGGGCGGGCTGACGCACCCGGATCGGTGGATGCGCTGGGGGGAGACTATCCGTGTTATTTGGAGGGACGGGGGGTGGAAGGGGTTCTATGTGGGATTGAGTATTGGGTATGCGAAGATTGTGCCGATGACGGCTATTAGTTATATGAGTTGGCAGTGGGGGAAGAGTGTGTTGGGTGTGTAGTCCTCGGGCGGTACTGTATCTACGTAGGGTGGTGAGGTATGGTGTATATAGACGTTATTAGTCTACGGGCAACCTGGGTCGTTTCAGTGCTGTATTACTCTAGTGCAACTGAAGTTTGGGTCTCGGTGTAGTGACTGCTGGAATGACTGGAATTAAGACGATCGGCATGAGCAAGCCTGCGTCCGCCAATTAGATAAATATACATTTGTGCATCCACGGCTCTGCCACTTCGCCCACAATGTAATCACCTTAGACACTTCTCCAAGTCTTTCCGTCATGACGCGAGCTCAGCCGTCTGAGGCACCGACTGCGCCGCCTGAGCAGCAAACTTCTTGTGGGCTTCTTCGGCAAGTCTCCTGTGCGCCTCCTCGCGCTCTGTCTCTGGACTCTTGATGATTCGTTCGAGGGTGAAGCGTTTGCGTGCGGAGAGGGGGCGGCAGTTGCGGATGAGGACGTGGTCGTCTAGACGGAGGACTAGGTTATGGGGAAGACAGTGAGTGAGGCGGTAGTGGGAGCAGGAGTTTGGAGAGCTCAGAGGCGGGTGGGTTGAGAAGGGGTTTTGCGTCGTGTGTGGCAAATGACCGGTGAAGGAGAGTAGAGGAAGAGGACGTACCATTCGTCTCATCATGCGTCAAATACTTCTTCGTTCTCAAAAGTTCCTACACAGCCCGAGAAATACCCGTCAATCTCACTGCAGCTTCTAGGGACATTTGAACATTGCAACGCACCTTGCCCGTCTTCTTATGCGTGACCATCCTTGAGACAGTGACAGTCACCGTCTTGTTCATCGCCCCGCGTTTCGTGACCACGCCTGTAAATGTCGCGGGTGGCATATTGAGCTAGTTTGAGTGGCAGGTAGAAAGCCGTGTGAGAAGAAGACAGTGGGTGGACGGAGAGCCACTGGACTAGAGGCAAGAGCAGACCAAGTATAGGAAGCGCCGACGAAGAGCTGAGAGGGAGACGCGTAAACAGGCGTAAACACCACCGTAGCACTGCGCATCACCACAAGTCTACTAGTAATCGCACTTACTCTCTCTCTCAACCAACCGCCACCACCACCACCACCTCTCGCTGAACGGGGAAGAGGGCGAAGATGGACAACTCACCGACTGCGCTGTTTGATAGCTATGAGCAGGACTTTAAGCAGATCATTGCGAGTATTAGGGAGAAGCTTGAGGGTGGGGATGAGGGCGAGCGGGGAGGTGAGTAGTTGTTCTATCTTATATGCTAGTTTGTATGCTATGAAGACTTTACTGTAAGCTTTCATACGAGGCTACCTATGATTTCCACATTCTTCTTTTCAACTGAGCTTTCCCAATTGATTGAATTTATTCATGCCTAGTTTCAGTAGGGGAACGTACTAATTCATGATCTTGCAGAACAGCGTAAAGCAGCCCTGAGACGGGTAGAGATGGAGCTGGACGAGGCCGATGAGATGGTGAGTTTGTCTTTTCTCTCTTATTTCCTCACCTTCCGTGCTGTGTGTATGCGTGTGTGCGGTTGAGCTACGTTGCATTTCGGCACCACGCTCGAAGGTGTACATATGGTATGTTTGATCATCTATCGACAAAATAGCCATCTAAAATACACAACCATTCCCTATAGAGCCTGACAGTTTGGCTGCCTCTACCGCAATCCCCGTGAAAGCACACCGCCGCACGCTCGTACACCTGCCACTGTGTATATGCGCCACCTCACCCGCCTTCCACGTTCTCTGTCCCTCCATCACGATGCTAACAAGCACCCACCCGCCCAGGTATCCCAAATGGAGATCGAAATCCAAGGAATCCCCCAATCCCTCCGTCCATCCTACACAACCCGCATCAAATCCGCCAAAGCAGACCTCACGCGGTACAAGAAACTATCCAAGGACACCCTCTCCGCGCTCAACCGCTCCGACCTCCTCTCCTCCTCCCGCTCCCCATCCGCCTTCGCCACCTCCGACGAGCCTTACGGCAACGATAGGAGCAGGCTGTTAGCGGGGACGGCGCTGTTGGAGGATGGGAGTCGGCGGTTGATGGATAGTCAGCGGATTGCGTTGGAAACGGAGGAGCAGGGGGCAGATATTCTGAGGAGTTTGAGAGGGCAGAGGGAGCAGATCCAGAATGCGAGGGATACGGTGCGTTTGGCGTGGTTGACTTCTGCCTGCTTGTTTCTTGGTTTGTTAAATCGCGTCGCTGTTGCAGCTGCAACGGGCGGATACGTCCATCGACCGCGCGAGCGGCACACTCAAGAAGATGATCAGACGGTGCGTCCGTTTTCTTCTTTAGCGTCCTTTTCTACCATATCTCACTCAGATGGTTATAACTTCTGTGTTTATTCCTTGATTGATTGCAGGATGTACCAGCAACGCGTCGTCACAGCTGGGATCGTGCTCGTGCTTATACTCTTGATTCTGCTCATCCTGTGGATCAAGTTCTTCCGGTAGTGGCCGTCTATCCTCTTCGGCCCGCGAGCTGTAGGCGGTGGGGAGGAGTGTAAGGAAAAGGGGATAGGACGCTCTAGTCGAGTGGATTGCCGATTTTCTGTTATTATTCTTGTATGTATGTACGTCTGCGTTCTTTCTTTCTTTTCCGCTTTTTCTTGGTGTGTCATATACATGCAATTTTGGACATGGCGGCTGTGCTTGATGATTGAATTATATGCTCAGGATGAACGAACGTTGATGCAAGCATCTGGTATGTTGCAGTGGCTTTGGAGCTGAGTGCGACGCGGATGCGTTCCCATGCGCATGACCTTGAGCCATTGAGTAAGAGGTAATTTGAGTAGGCGTGCCGAGCATGCGGTGACCGTTTTCTTTTGCTCTGACTTACAAGGTACTCCAACTCGAAAACCTTCAACCATGTCTCTGTAGAAGCCTGACAACAACATCCCGCCGCGGCCACTCTGTCTCCTTGCCCATAGCTTCTCCTGACGAGAAATATAGTAACAGTATGAGGTGAAGCTGAAATGGACAATTAACCTGCGAGACGTACCAGTGGATCTCATCGTAAGTGGATCAACAAACACCCAATCTCGGTCGCCAATGAGCGGCACCTCAGGAAACGGATGAACATCCTCCTTCATATAGTACACGCTCCGTTCACACAGGAAGACGTATTCCTGCCCCCCAACAGGCATAGGTTCGCACAGCTCCGGGTACACCTCAAGCGACTTCTCCATCGTCTCGCGGCTTCCAAACGCAAACGCTACGACGCGCAGCGCACACCGTTCTTCGATCTCACGACGGAGGACGGATAAGTCGACGGTGGTGTGTCGGGTGTCGTACCCCTCCGTCCCGCCTCTAATCTCGATGCCCAGTCCAATGATGCGTATTGGCCTTGGAGAGCTGCCGCTGTGCCAGACGCCGGGTGTGGAAGGCTTGGTACCGCATACGAAGTGGAGGATGAGGGAGGCGTGGTCTTCCTTGCCGTATACTGAGAAAGTGAAGTCTGAGTACTCAGAATCCGGAGACGGGCCTAGGCGAGCGGTTCAAGCATCAGCGATCGTACTATGCAACAGTTATATTCCGACATACGACTGTCAAGGACAATTTTCGGGACGTCCGAGCCTTTATCGCGGGATAGAGTTTCGGCAGGAGGTAACTCGTGGTAGAATTTCGTGACGAACGCCATGAGGTCGATCGCCCAGTGTTGGTCCCGTTCCGAAACGGCGTGTAGAGGGAAGTTTGGGTACCACATGACGGCTTGCATACAAACGAGGATGTTATCCGTGCATTTACTTACGGTTATCGACGTGTGCAGCTGGCTGCGAGCACGAGACTTGTGGACGCGCCATACGGGTTCAAATTTCCCGCCCCATGTCAGGGCTTCGAAGAGGAGGTTCTCTGCGTTGCGGAAATAGGAGAGGTATTTCGAAAGATGGAGGAATGAGGGGAAGTGTATGTCTGAGATGAAGACACGGTTATACGCGGTGACCATAGGCGACAATGAGGCTATCGTTGTGTTCGGGAGACCCCAGTGAGGGGTGTCGGACATGCATGGAGGGATGCTAGCCGGTATAGGGCCATGGATCGCTACCCTCACCAGTTTATTGCGAGTGGCCGGAAGATAGACGAGGTGAAGGAACGAACTCGACTTCGGCTCCAAGTAGTAGTACTGCCTCACTTCTATCGCCTTTATAAGATCGCATATCTTCACGAGCTTAGGCTCCCCGTGCAACGCGTACTTTCTGAACGCCTGCGCGTTCTCGAAAGAACGCACATGCACCGTGGCGCCAGTGAACATATACTTCCGACACTCGTTAGCCCAGTAGCGAGAGACGAGTGCGCACGCCGTGAGTGTATATCGTGGTTTCGCCTGACGCATGATATTTACCATGTGCCCGGCGCCGAGGGCTGGGTTATGTCGGGATTCCTCATGCCAACGCCAGCGGGCCTCTTTGCTTGTGTCGTTTCGGCTGGCGTGGTAGAGGATCGTCTCGAAGATTTCGGGAGGGATGCGGGAGCCGGGGCCTGATGGGGTTGGAGGAAAGATAGGGAGGCTGAAGAGCTCTACGAAGTGCTGGCGGATGAGGTCCATCTGGAGGCTTAACCGTCTGCGGTGCACACCTGTGATGTTTTAGTCATATGTGAAGAGGCCACAGCATAAAACAATGGCATCAGGACTGTACAATGAGAGGGGGACCGTAAAGAACGTACGCAACGATGGCTAATTAGTTGTACTTCGTGCTTTGCTTATGCTGAACGTTAGATATGTTCAAAGAATGCACACTGCTTAGCGGTTGGGTCTACAAATCGAGACATCAGTTCGGTTGGCAAATGATGAAAGAGACTCACCGATGGCGACAGTATACACCAGCGTGCCTCATCTTCACATAGCAGACTGATCAAGAAGGAAGATGTTCAAGTCACGCAACGGCGCATGGCAAACCAAATAGGTTGAAAATAGGGACCCACAGCATATTTACACGCTCAGCGAACGGTACGTGAAATGGAAGCTATCTATGGTATTCAGTACGATTAGCGTAAACCTTCGTAATATTGCATGATAATTTACTGTCTCTCATAGCTGCTCTAGCTTTAAGGAGACATACGAAACTCGCGGTGGGCCGGATTCTCGAAAGTAAGTACTAAGTACAGGCGGCGATCAGCCTAAGACTGCAGAGAAATATCATGATTAGACTAAATTACTCACTGAAACGTGTGTCGCTGCCATACATAATGCACACTCAGGGCACATACATATGCACATGTCAGTGTCGACGAGAACTTTCAAGGTCAAGTTGCAGAATCGCAATTCGCGAGGGCGCTACTGTGCCACGTGTGCGAGGTCACAACGATTCGCACATCACACCGCGACGCCATGAACATGGTCACGCTCCTATTTGTTTACTAATTGCAAGCTATAAGTACAGCGATGCGCAAGATGAACTGGGCATCTATTCTGATCCTCCACCATGGAGTTTGCGACTACAACGCCTCTGACGATTATCCTTGCTTTAGTGGCTGTTTTTGTCTCGTTTTATCTTCAACACCGAACGAAGGTTCGTAACTCTGCGAGTGGCAAGGAGCCCAAGACGGAGGGTAGCAGTGCCACTGAAGGTTCTGCAAGTTTTATCGATGCCGA
>JAXQGX010001698.1:0-14283 GCA_037040455.1 Irpex sp. P115-07
AACCCGTTTATAGTAATAGCTCCTATTAGCTCCTATTCTAGTATACATAAATACACTGTAAATCCGTAGATAAAATACAAGCGTTCATTCGAGTACTTTTCCCCCATCAGTCGTCAGCGCCTGCGTAACAACAAAAGTCGAGAACGCCCCTGACAACGCTAATAGGCAGCCCGATCCCTGGTCTCAACATCCCAATCGGGGAAAGGACCACCAACCCGGAACAACACAGCCACGACGAGCTGACACAAGCTCACCGTAAAAGGAAGAGGGAAGGCGAAACTGACGACGAGTTCGCTAAACGCGCAACCTCCGGTGAGGCCACAGAGCATGGTGAGCATAAGACTAAGTCAGAGAACAATAGTCGGTTGTAACGAGGAACGCGACAGACACCCATCAGGAGGATATGATGAAGGTAGACGACGAAGGTGGCCCCATGGGGATCTCCGTCCCGACAGTACCTCTAAACGCCGATCACACCGCCCCAACCAGCGCTCCCGATACACGCGACGAAGCGACGAAACCGCTGGGAGGGCTGAAAGACTCCATCTACGCCCCGACCACCTTGAAAGTCCCCCGCACACATGAAGCCCAGACGGATGCCGAGGTCGAGGAGGTGCTCAAGGCCATGCGCTTCCAGAAGAATAAGCCCGCCCCGCAGCCAGTACCCCAGAGAGACGACATCGAAGAAGACAACGGCAACAACAAGGACGCCGTCGAGACCAGCAGGCCCCTCCCCCCACGCCCATTCACCCTCATTGAAAAGCGAGTCCCAATACACTTCGACAGCATGGTCGGACCAGCGGTCGGGATGCCCGAGAGCCAGGTCCAGGAGTTCCTCGCTCTCCGAGGAGTCTTCTTCACCGTCTGGGGCCTGAAGGTACACGAGAAGGGAGCGCAGGAAGCGAAGCTCCAGACAGAGACAGGTGTTCACGCAGTCACTGGCGAGCAGATCATACTGACTCCGGGGATACGTAGCGCAGACGCGAGGCCCAGAGAGGGCCCAATCGCATACTACACATCGAAGCTTAGCGAGACCGCGCGCAAGACCCTCCTCGAGCAAGGCTGCTGGTCGATGCGCACCCCCCAGGTCACATTCTTCGTCCACGAAGCCAAGGTCATCTATCCGAGGTGGATCTGCGGCCTAGAGGGCTTCTGGGACTACCGAGACGTTAAAGCCCTTCGAGCCGGCATAGTGCATCTGCTCACTACCGACAAGAAGGCCACCGCGGAGTTCAGGAGCGTCATGCGGGAGATACTCGAGAGCGAGTCCTCCAACCTGAGGACGACGGACCTCGACGAGGGGATCGCAGCTACGGTCAGCACCCTCGAGATCACCGTGCTCGAAGAACGCACGCCGGGTAATATCGAGGACTTCAAACTTAATATGTACGTAGATTCACCGACGCGGGACCCGACATACTACATGCGCTATCGCCAGTCCCTGCGGGACATCAAATACTATGTGGCGGGACTGGGCGCCGCCAAGCAGTGGTACCCCCCTCCGTGCTCGGGCTGTCATGGCGCGGACCACCCTCGAGGGCTATGCCCATTCCTTACTATCCCTGGATGGAACGGAAAGCCGTCGGAGAGGGAAAAGAAGTACGAGGAAAGGCAAGGATCGTCGTCGGGTAGCAACAACCGGCGATACGAGACGTACGACGACTACGAAGACCGCTACCCCTCGAGGGGAGGGAGAGGCAACTATCGAGGGGGCCGGGACGAAGAAAGAACCCGGAGGATGAACGACAATAGAGAACGCCGTAGGGATCGCGACGACGCCTACGATAGGCAAGGTCGCTGGAGAGGCCGCGCGTCACAGTCGCGCTACGATTAGACGAGGACGCGTCGTATGTACCCCTGAACGAACAAAAGTAGCTACGAAGTCATGTAGACGTACTACAATCCGCCCAAAGCGGCGAGAGAAAATCGAACCCTGATCGCACAAACGCGAATATGTATGAAGAACGAGTTAAATGAATGATCGCAGATGTGAACGACCAGATGCTAAAGTGCCTGAAGTATCGGCTCGAGATACGACAGGGGAAACACCTAGCGGAGGTAAGCCGGAAGTGGGCGGTCTGAAAACCCGGCCTAACGCAATGACCGTACCAACTCTTGAAGCCCAAATATAACGCTCAGATCGTGAAAGCGGATAGAGAGGAGTGGAGCACCTTAACAGCACCAACGCGGATACCTATTTAGGTTCGGAGGAGTCGCGGGCTGCAGTCCAGCCGAAGTTGACACTGCACACATGATCTCAGAGCCAAAGAGAATGTAGCTACTCAACATAATCCAACCGACAGGAGCCGGTATAAGCTACTCCCCCTAGAATATTCCGTACCCTAGGGTGGTAAATCGGAGGGCGCATCACAAAGTTCACATCCCACTAACACGGTAAACAACACTGGTCATGGTCACAGCCTCCCCGGGTTCGGAGGGCGGCAAGTACAAACCACCGACGTGCAGCCCGATGAGGAACCAGGAGAGCTCGGAGGTGGAAACCCCTACGAGTCGGGGGGAAATATCGACTCAATCGACACAACGCAGCAGGACGCTGATGCTGAAATACTCACGCAATGGCAACCCACGCCATGGCAATCCCAGGAAGGGAACGAGCAAACCGAAGAGATAACGAACGAAAGAAGAGAAAATCAACAACCACAAGAAACAGAAGAAGGACACGCGCAAACACAATCTCGAAGGCGAAGACGGAGAGGCAAAACAAATAAAGCACGCAAAGGGAAGAAGACATACGCAAATCTCAAGATTGGAACTCTGAACATGAGAGGACACGGCACAATAGTCGGCGATAGGAATAATAATAAGTGGGCTAATATAAGCCAGCTAATGAGGAGCAAAAAGGTAGCCGTACTAGCAGTGCAGGAAACGCACCTCGATAAAACGAACGTAGAAAGACTGAATAGCACGTACAAAAAGCGTCTTCGAATCCTGAACTCAGGAAACCCGACGCGAACGAACGCACACGGTGTAGCGATAGTACTGAATAAAGAGATTCTGGACACAGAGAACGTCAGAGGATGGGAACTAGTAGCCGGCAGAGCAATCATGGTGAAAATACCGTGGCATCAAAACTACAGTATACATGTAATGGCGGTGTACGCCCCGAATGAGGCCCACGAGAATGCAAAGTTCTGGGAAGAAGTAAAAGAAGCAATGGAAGATAACTACCTGCCCAAACCAGATATACTGCTAGGGGATTTCAACGTGGTAGAGGACAAGCTAGATAGATGGCCTAGTCACAGAGACGATGAGCGCGCAATCCAGATGCTACAGGAACTCACAAGAGAGTGTGAGATGCACGACGGATGGAGACGAGAAAATCCGAACGTCGAAGGCTTCACGTACTACCAACAGAGTACCGGTAGCAGGTCCAGAATAGACAGAATCTACGTCACGGAAGAAACACAAAGGATAGCAGACGAATGGTCAATAGAGGGCACGGGTGCAGTGGAAACAGACCACCTACTACTATCAATGAAAATATCACATCCGACCCTCCCATACATAGGGACAGGTCGCTGGCCAATGCCGCTGAACCTACTAAAGGACGCCGAAATTACCAAATATATACATGAGAAGGGACTGCTACTAGAAGAAGCAATAAGTAACAACGCAGGAATGAGATCCGAAGAAGAGAACCCACAGACTCTACTCAAGAACTTCGCGATTGAGCTAACTCAAACCCTGAGAAAGAGAGCGAGAATAGCGATACCGAAAACCGAAGCGAGGATACGCACGCTACAGGTGCAGCTTGATATCCTCCAAGACCCGGAGGAGCAAGCCGAGACAGTCTCTGACGAAGAAAGGCAGCTGTCAATTGCACTAATCCGAAATAAGATAAACGAACTCGAACGCGACCGCGCACTGCGCGCGAGAAACTCGGCTCGAGCACGATACAAAGTGGAAGGGGAAACAATAAGTAAATATTGGTCCCAGCTGAGTAAAGAGAAGAAACCGAGAGACGTAATATACGCACTTGAGAGAACAAACCCAGAGGATCAGGATGACCCGCAAGTCATCAGACGAACAGATGAAATGGCAGAGTTCGCAAGAGACTACCACGATAACCTACAAGCAGAAGATAAGAACAGGACACCGGAGGATGGGGACGAACAAGACGAAGCAATAGAAGAAGTACTCACGTCAGTCGACCAGAGGCTATCGGAAGAAGCGAAAGCAGAGATAGGACTTATGTTCACGGAGGAAGACGTACAAAAAGCATTGCGAGGATCAGAGAACGGCAAGGCACCGGGGATTGACGGACTGCCAAACGAACTGTGGAAGACAATGCATCAGAGGTACATGCGGACTAAGAAATCCAAAGAACCAACGTTCAATATCGTGGGTACCCTCACGAGAGTGTATAACGACATACGGCGTCACGGTGTCGACAAGAAGACCGGGTTCGCAGAGGGCTGGATGTGCCCCATACTCAAGCCCAACAAAGCAAACCGCAAACACATCGAGAACTATCGGCCGATAACGATCCTGAACACACTGTATAAAATATTTACAAAAGCACTTTCGATGAAACTAGCAAAACACGCACCGGATATAATACACGAAAACCAGGCAGGTTTCGTGCAGGGAAGGAGCATATTCGATCAAGTGCGCCTCACGAAACTCATGCTCAACTACACTGAAGCAACAGAGGAAAATGGAGTGATAGTGGCCCTGGATCAAGAGAAAGCGTACGACAAAATAAACCATGAGTACCTATGGAAAGTGCTTAAGAAATTCAACCTACCAGAAGAGTTCATAGAGACGGTTAAGTCACTATATGAGAACGCGAGGACGGTGGTAATGATAAACGGAGTGGCAAGCACCCCCTTCAAGGTGACGAGAGGTGTGCGCCAGGGCGACCCCCTGTCATGCCTACTGTTTGACTTGGCAATAGAGCCGCTAGCCTGTGCCCTGAGGAAATCGGATCTGAGGGGATTCAAGGTGCCGGGGGTAGTAGACAAAGTCCTAGTCTCACTGTTCGCAGACGACACGACGGTATACCTCGCAGAGGGTGACAGCTATGAGGAACTGGTCAAGATATTAGAACTATGGTGCAAGGCATCGAAAGCGAGGTTCAACAAGGAGAAGACCCAGATTATACCCATGGGCACACAAGAGTACAGAGAAACACTAGTAACGACAAGAAGAATATCACCGCTCGAGAGCCCCCTGCCAAACGAAATCAAGATCGCGGAAGAAGGGACAGCAGTGAGAATTCTGGGGGCATGGATAGGAAATGGAACGGACCAAGAAGCACCTTGGACAGACGTAACCAGAAAAGTGGAAGCAGGACTAAAAAGATGGAAAGCGACGCACCCAACCATGCGAGGAAAACGCCTCATCATCCAGATGATAGTAGGTGGAATGACACAGTACCTCACAAAGGTCCAGGGCATGCCAGTCCACATCGAACGATCCCTGAAAAAGACTATGAAAGATTACATATGGAATGACGCGAATACCTCACCGGTGAACATTGAGACACTGTATCAGCCATTCAGAACGGGCGGTATTAAGCTGCTGGACATAGAATCGAGGAACGAAGCGATTCAACTTACCTGGCTACGAAGCTACCTCGATCTGACCAAATCGAGACCAACATGGGCCTTCCTAGCAGACGAACTAATCAGGGATGCAACGATGGCGGTGGATAAATCAACAGCTCGCGAAGCGAGGTCAAATACCTTCCTACAAAACTGGGAAGTAAGCACACACAAGAAGTCACCATTACCGGAAGATCTGAAACAAATGCTGAAAGTAGCGAAGAAATACAATGCTAACTTCCACGCAATCAAGCTGTCAAACACGCTAAAGCGAAACCTACCCGCCTGGTATCACCTTGGAGCGCAGCGCCCACTCCGAAGGAAGATCCAGAGTGAATGCGGGGAGTGCCTGAGAAATGCACATAGAGTGAAATCAGTTGACGACCTGAGACAAGTAACCAAGAGATACAGTGATCAAAGGCACTCGAACAGGAGGAACTGCGCCTGCAACCAATGCAAATCAGACCGACGGCTGCTAGGATGCGAGAGCCCAAACAAGTGCGCGGAACTTGCAAAGGAACTGCTGACAGCCCTAGGACCAAAATGGGACCCGGAGCAGACACCGGTGCAGGACGGCCTGACACTGACGGAACGAAGGAAAGCGAAGAATCGCTGGGCGAGAAAGAATGAAGAGAAAATCACATTCGACCCGAGCGTAACGACCGGAGATACGCTGGCGCAAGGCTTCCGGGTATTCACCGACCCTAGAGTATTCAACAGCCTACCAGCCCATAGAACAGCACAAGGTGCGAACATCGAGGAGGAAGCTACGACGGCGTACACAGACGGCTCGTGCATCAGCAACGGAGACCTAGACGCAAAGGCAGGGAGTGGGGTATGGTTCGGTCAGGACGATGAACGAAACCGCTCAGTACGACTGCCAGGACCGTCCCAGTCAAACCAGGCCGCAGAGGTGTTCGCGGTGTTGAAAGCAGTGGAAGCGACACCACCGTTCGCGCCACTTCACATAATCAGCGACTCGAGATACGCCATAGACGGTCTCACGGAGCACCTAACGAAGTGGCAGGACAAAGGGTGGATTAACGTCGCGAACGCCAGTTATTTCCAGAAGACGGCATACGCACTGAGAATACGATCCGCACCGACGACGTTTGAGTGGGTCAAGGGCCATAGTGGCGAGGAAGGTAATGAAGAAGCCGACCGCCTAGCAGGAGAAGGCGCAGAAAAACCGGCAGTGGACCCTCTGTCGACGGAGATACCAGACACATGGAACCTGACAGGGGCGAAGCTAGCCTCATTAACGCAAGCCCTAGCATACCAAGGGATCCTGAAAACGAAAGGATATCAGCAAAGACCTGCGACGGCGGCACCACTAGATATGGCTAGACACTGCGTGCACGACCACCTGGGAGGGAGGACGCCAACGGACGCAACTCTGTGGCACTCCCTGAGACATAAAGACATCAGCCGCAACATCTCCGACTTCCTATGGAGAGTAATGCACAACTCGTACCGTGTCGGCAAGTACTGGAATAACATACCAGGATACGAGGAACGAGCGACGTGCCCCAAGTGCGGTACCGAAGAGTCAATGACGCATATACTCGTGGACTGCGAAGAGCCAGGACGAGCAGAGATATGGGAATTAGCGAAGAAAGCATGGCAGAAAGCGGGGGAGGAGTGGCCACAAATGCACCTAGGTAATATCCTAGGAGCGGCGATGGCCGAGTTCAAGAACGAACAAGGGAAGATCCGACCAGGGCGGTCAAGACTGTACAGAATAATGGTGTCTGAATCTGCGCACCTGATATGGAAAATACGATGCGAGAGGAGGATCCAACACGAGGATGACCCAGATCGAGTACATTCGAGAAGAGAAATCGAAAACCGTTGGATAGCGGCAATGAATGCGCGAATACAAACAGACTGCGAACTGACACGACCGAAGTATGGAACAAGGAAACTAAGCACACAGCTTGTCCAGACAACGTGGCAGGGGCTGCTAGACAAAGAAAACGACCTACCAGAACAATGGCTGAAAATGGGCTTTTTAGTGGGTATGGGCCCTCTGTAGAAACCCGCCTGAACCGGCGGGCAGAGACCAGCCGAGTCCCACACTAANATATAGTGAATGGAACGTGGAGTTGACCTTGTTAACTGCCTGCCGTTAGACAGAAAACTGTCACACTCATCCAAAAAATGTGTGACAAATTCACACACATTACTGTAGTGGAGTGTGAGGTACGAACCGTAACGCGTAACGCGGCGCCCTACGGTTCGTTGTTCCTGCGCCTCGTGTAACGTGTAACGCGACCATGGTTCGCTATTTGATTCATGTAACGCAGAAGGTAGTCATCACTTGCATTGTGCTCGTATCAATAAAATGTCCATTTGCGTCCCCAATACTGTAGAAGTAATACATCGCGGCTGCTACTAGAAATGCGAATCAGGACCCCAACGCTCCCCGTGCTCATCGAACGTCCAAACGTTTTCGATTTCATCCGACGGGTGCAGGAAACCGTTGTCATTCTCCACGCCGCCACAGGTGACATAACGGTTGACATCTGATACATCTTCTCCAGCCTCCAGGCCATTGACTGACGTGCCCATCACATCTTGAATGACCTCGCTGAGAAGTACACTTGTGTCGTCGTATCCTGTGTCGTTGTTGGCAGTCTCGTCTTCTGGTTCAAATCCTGGGAGGCGATCAATATCTCCAATCTTATTTGTGATCTCCGTGCGAAAAACCTCGTCTGTTGCGAGATACTGATGATAGGCCTGCTTTGCTCGGCGGCTTCGGACGACTTCAGGTGAGAGGTTCCACTCCTTGACTACACATTTTTCCCATGCCTGTCCGTATGGTAGCATAGTTCAGCTAAACGGTGGGCGGGTATCAACTGAGGAGATTACTCACCCGTTGAACGATCTCCCTTCCATTGGGGCCCGCCATAAAGTTCCATGCATCAACAATGCCTCGCACCGAGGCATCTCGAAGAACCGGTAAAGAATTGGTCAACTTCACCTGCTCGGGAGTAAGACCTCCTTTGATCTGCTTGCGATGCTCAGCCACTAAAAAGCGGAGAGCAGCTTGACGGATCTGGTGCTTAACAATGCGCTGGAGGCCAACATCAGCGGGCTGAAAGATACCTGTGCAATTGGCAGGGACAAAAATCAGAAAGATGTTCGGGAATTCGTCCCAAACATAGGTACGGAATTCAATGCCAGTATGCACGGGATAACAGTCAATAAGCAAAATTGCTCGCTGATCCGGAGGGAGTTGATTGACAGCAATCTTCTCTTCGATGTAGGGCTTGAGAATGTTTGTCATCCACTGTTCGATAGCGTGAGTACCAATCGAAATCTGATCATGTGGTTGACAAAGACAGCTCACCTCCTTCATGGTTTTCAGAGTACTGAAGTGACTTGTGCGTTTCGAACTTTGCGCAAAAGCAAAATCAAAGCCTAACGCTTTCGCTTCCTCCATAGCCTCTGCCCTTGCGCTCGGTAGAGATGCCGCTGTTTTTCCGCTCCAGACTTGCTGAAATGGCAAGAAGTCGCCAGCCGCCGAACTTGCAACGCACAGAGTATACGCACGTTTTTCTTCTTTCCCGTGCGTGTCAACCTGTTTTGCATTCTTGTCGTGGTATGTGATCTGATTGTGGGGGAGGATGTAGACACCTTGCTGATCAAGGTTAATCCACAGGCTCGGAGGAATATCGTACACCATAGCCAGATGTACAATACGGAAGAAAGTGCGCTCACAGAGCTCACTTGCGTTGGCTGGTATGTGAGCAGCAGCGCGTGTACCTTTACGCACGGACCATCGCAACACGCTCGAGTAAAACTGCCCAACAAACCACTGCAATATGTGAGAGGTGAGAGTTACGGGAAATTCATCCACAACTAACTCACCTCCGAGCATTTAAACGTGTCCAGAATACGAGGGTTTTTCTCCTCAATGACCACAAGGAAAATCGACCGTCCAAGAACACGGTTTACAGAAATCCCGGTCTTACGCAAACCGATCAGTTGCGCCTTGACCTCTTCGACAATCTCCGGATATTTGGCCAAGAAGCCTACACGGCCCTTTCCCGGTAAGGCACGTCTTCGCTCGACATTCAGCATTGTCTGAGTAGACCAACGCCGTCCATGCTTTGACAGCCACCCATGAACAGTGCCCTTGGACAGCTTACCATAAAGCTCGGGCATCTCGCGGGACAGAATCTTGGCAGTGAGAGCCGCAGAGTAGTTGCACTGGCGAGCGACTCGATCAATATGACACCATAGGAAGGGATGGAAGTAATTCCGTCGCTCTCGTTTACTGAGCACAACACCGCCCTTCGATCCATTACGATGGGAGTCCCATTTTGTGTTCGGGCGAGAGAGCGCAGCTGCATCGCTGATTTCTGGAACGGCGGCGGCGGTAGCTGATATTGATGGGATTGGATTTCCAGTTCCGAGGAGCTCGTCTTTGGTACGTCGTCCCGAATGCTTGGATGTGGTATCATTTCCTTTCAGGGCCTTCTCCCGACGCTCCTTCTCGCGATGACGTTTCACCCGCTTAAGCCCATCTTCACGCTTCTTAGCCAGTTTCCGCTTCCGCTCTGCCTCCTCTACTCTTTGTAACTCTTCCTGTCGCTCCCTCCACTCCTGTGTTTTTTTGTCTTCTTGGGCCTTGCGCTCCCCTGGTGACATCGCTTTCCACTTGGCAAGGAATCTGTCAAGTGTGTCATTTCGGGAGCTGGATCCACGCTTCAACTCGGAACGTGAACTTGAAGGCTCAGACTGTGGCTGCGCTTTTTGACCTCCCAGTGGCGCTGCTGCTGGGAAAGAAATGTATCGGTGAGTCCCAACTTGATGTTCAGGAATCAGAAGTTGCTACAGCTGACGTACCTGCTGTCAGAGCTCCTTTGCTCGCAGTCGCACTCTCTGTCGAGTCCAAATCAGACTCATCAGAGATGATGATCGCGCTATGACGAGCCCGTTTTGACAATGCAGGCTTCGAAGAACCATTGATCTCCAAGTCAGAAGCCTGAGATGGCGAGTCCGAATGTGAGTTGTTGCGTTGTCTGAATCTCTTCCGTGAGAACCCGTTTACTTATTAACATGTTCTACGGAGATTAACTCACCGCTTCGATGGCACTTTAGCTCCAGTATCCTTGGCTGCCTTTATCAGCCTCTCTACCCATGCCTCTGCGATGAATTCCCTATCTCTTGGAGCGGCCATTTGACGCATGGAGGTTTTCAGCAGCGTCACCAACGCTTCGCATCGCTTCCCCTGTTCTCGAAAGCGGAGTATTTCACCTGGTGGGATAGTATGGGTACGGAAACACCGCTCGAGATTCTGGGTAAGTGCGTATACCAGCCCTTCCGTGTCTACCTCATCCTTATCAAGACCAAAGAAGTAGGTGGTTTCGTTTTCAGCAGGATCCAAGGGTAATGACGAAGGCAGGGCTCTCAAAAGCTTTCTGAGATACTCAAGCCGTGACGCGAGAGCCTGAGGAAGGCCCGATCCCGCTTTCGAGCTCTGGGTAGCCATAGTGAGTGCTGAGTACACTGTAGAAGACAGCGGGTGGGAGGTGCACTCCTTGGTGTAAACTATAATATTATTTAGTTACTTAGAGCATCTAGTATATAATCATTTTATGAGATTAAGAGACTGTAATAGGCTATCTACTTATTCCGTGCGCATTGCGCAAGCTATGCTCCGCCTCCCGCCGCGGTGGTTTGGTAGCGGCACAACTGTAACGCGTAACACCGGCCCGGTTCGTGAGGTCCGGGGCAATGTAACGCGTAACGTGGCCAAGGCCGGTTCGTACCTCACACTCCACTACAGTACTAAAACCAGTGTGCCCAGTCTGAATCAGTACAGCCACTTGTTGTCAAAGGATAATCCAGTGAAGTAGATTAGTACTACTCTATCACACATATAATGATGTATCTTGACTTAGTAGAGTGCCCAGTATGCACACATATACTGAGCCAATATCTCTACATGGTAAGTACACATGATATCAAAGTAACCTGCTGTCTCATTGTTATACTTTTATATTGACAATTTCACTCACTAATGATGTTTATACCATAACTTCATATTACGGGGATGTTACATCAGTCACATCGAATTATCTGTGTTGTGATACACTGTGAAGCTAGCTGTCTGTCATTTGCCGGCACAAACTTCAAGCTAGCAAAGGTGCCTTTCGAGATGAAGGAGGGGTTGATTACAGTTGTATCATCAATGAGCTGATCAAAGTGTTCAGAGTTGAATGCTATTTGCAGAAGCACAGCTGACTTACCTTGGTAAAATGTTTTAGTCTACTGGGCAGGACTAGAACAGACAAAGGTTTCGGTTCCGAAATGTCACCGCCAAGCTTCAGAGCTTCAGAGTGGGAGACATCCAGGTTGACCTCATGCAGTATGTCTTGTGGTACAGGAAAGATGGGGTAGAAGCTTTAGATCTAGTGAATCAACAAGTGTATAGATAAAGGGATCAAGAGGACCGACCTCTTCTGCTCAACAACGTGACGACACAAGTTTGCCATGGCGTCGGTTGCAGGAGCCTCATGTTCCCCCGGAATGACCGAGTGTATCTCCGACATGCGCCGCACATACTCTTCTTTCCGCAGGTGAAAGAGAATATCCACACTTGACATCCCGAACGACACCCCATTGACTGCAAATTGACAAGGGTTTGGAAGGAGATGGATTCGCTACCCGAGAATTTTTATAAGTAGATTGGGCTTAAACGTAAGGAGAAGCCTACCGGATCGTCGACGAGGGTAGCATCAAGCTCTTTCTGAGGGAACACCGCGTGGCTGCTTACCATGTCCTTCACACTTGGTACAAGGAGCGCAACCGCGCCTGGGAGACCGTCTAGCAGAGAGCTCAGCGGATCTAGGAGCTTTATACGGAACAAGGCTTCTGGAGTATCATCGACGTCACCCTCTTTGAGAGAGGGATGTGTGTTGTCGACGAATGGTCCGACCTATCCAATGGCGCGGCAAGTGTTAGGATGTGTGAACGTAGCCGAATTGACCAAAAAAGGACGCACAAGGATGATTGCGTCTGGCTTCTCCACGGCCATCTTCTTCAGTGCAGCCTGCCATGGCTCATACTTCAAATCGGTATCGGATGTAAAAGGGCCACAGGCAATACACGCAGAAAAAGGTTCGTTATTGGGCTCCAGAGGCTCTGCGGCTATGGGCGGAAGCTGCGTACGATGTTGGGAGGATTACGCACTTCATGATATGCGCTCACATACCGTAAGAACTTCTGATACAAGGAACCAGCCACCTCCTCCGTTCTTGCCTCTGAGCGCCACAATGGCCCCGGGGAACAAACCTACACCGGCTCTGCCTTTCTTCGCACCGCGCACTTTGACGGTGGGGTCGAAACGCAACGGTACTCTGACCCCGGAACCCATGGCGCGAGATGATTCGAGGGTGAGTGTTGCCTCGTTCAGTTTGATGGCGTCAGATGAGGATGAATCGAAATCAATGGTGATACGGCCAACGACAGTGACTTCTTCCTACCAACGAACGAGTTTATTGAATTTGAAGCACCCCTAGCAGCGATCAGTCCCACGTACCTCTGTCGAGGCACCCGGATCGCCGAGGTCTGAAATGCCATAGTGTTTCTGAACAATCTCTGCGAATTCGTCGATTCGATCATCCAAGGCTACGCCAGCAGTTGTGAGTGTTGCAGTGTCAATAAACCTTGCGCCACCGCATCGACATACCTTCGCTACGGTCGGAAATCTTCTCATACATGTAGCGGTCTATGCTTTGTTCATGAGCACCGCTTACGACACACTCGGAAACACTCACAAGACCTTGGTATAGGCTCGCTCGACCTAGTTATTCTTACTTTACTGGGGCCAGCCAAGTTCCCGCCTTCCGTCTTTATCTTCACGGGTTGTGGCTTGTTGGTCGTCTTGCTGAGCAATACATCGTTCCTAGCACCACCTCTACCAAACCCTCCAAGGTTCTTGGACAACAGACCCGATAGGTTCCCCTTGATCTGCGCCCTCTGAACCTTGACCTTGGCCGCGTCGCGTTCAAGCTTATCCTTGATCGCCTGAATCGAATCCTTGTCGAACACGCGTGGTGTCGTGTTATAACTGATAGCCTCCCATTTGAAGTAGAAGTCGTCTCCAGTAATGTTGTTGTTCTTGCATATCTCTGCACCTGACGCGACCCCGAGTCGGTTTAGTATGGCCAGTAGACGTGAATTGAAGTGCGTACATTGTTCGAGGAGGTCGTCCTCCAGCGATGCCCCAAAGCGGGCTCGTAGTTGCTCTCTTGCTGCATTCAACTTTGCTTGATCCATATGAGTCTGGAGGGGAAGAGGAGAAATGCTAGAAACGTGTAACACCACTGCACGCATTGTACGCGGTAGGTCACAGATCAAAGTCACAGCCATCACAATGTCACGATCACCCAATGCATTACATCTGGCCAAGAGGAAGAATATTGATTCGTTTGTATTATGCGTACAAGTACAAAATGGATATGCAATGTGAAATGGATAATTCGATAGCTGCAAAATGGCTTGGTGGTTTCGTAGTGAGAAGCGCTAGGAGCAGCGAAAGGAAGCCAGTAGCAAACCTCCAACGGCCAGGATACAAGTACATTTCCAGAACGCAGACAGCGCGGTACCGCAGTATTCGGTCAAGTGTTGTAGAACAGCCCCTGGTGGCCTGCTTGATCATGTTGATCACTCTGCCGCTGCACCCCCATCATCAGCTGCAGCG